>CM076570.1:1560410536-1560688834 GCA_034641835.2 Pinus albicaulis | reverse complement strand
TGAGTCCATTCTCTTGCGTTCAGCCTTTCCGTTTAACTCACAGCCGCAACCACATAACAGTGTTCTGCATAAGGTCCAAGTCCTTTTTCATGCATTCAGGCCTTTCCTTTGTAACCCGAGTCGACCTCCACTTCCTCGGTTTTCTTCATAAAACCAACGCAAACACATTAAACCTTGGACCTGAAATATATTAATATTCACCTCTGAGCCGCATCGCGTTTGCTTCAAAAATTGCACTTCGCACTTTGGCGTTCCATACATTTTACGTTATAATATCCTTTTCCTCCTCTGATGCAATTTAACACAGAAAAAGGTTTACATACGGATTTGAAATCCTTTGGATATTGCCTTTGAAACTACATCGCATCCGGGACTCTTTATCGCACTTCGTAATTTTACCAATTTATAGATTTCACAATACTTGTGATTCTACAATTTCGCAAATCGCAGCGAACTCCTTATCACACGCCGCAACTTAAAACATATAACTTGTGAAGTCTTAACATATAACTATAAGAATCACTGATTGTGATGTTTAGTATGCGAGTGGGTCCCACGTCGGACTTTAAATTCTCTAAACTTTAGCTTTGAAGCTTCATCGCGTCCGCTCCTCTTTATCGCACTTCGCAAGTTTTAGCTTATAGCAATAACAAGTATCTCTTACCTTTTGCGATATGTGATGTGCGGCATGTGGGCCAAATCCATGTCATCATGCCATGTCACTACAACGTTATCATAAATTACCTGCGATCTGTGGGGTCAGGGCCACATCATCTGCCACGACATCTTGTCGTCGCCCACACTTTGCATTGCAACTTAAGTAACTTATCGTGCGAAGTCTTAGCATTAAACACAAAAATTGCTGATGTGTGATATATCGCTGGGTGCGATTTAAGTTCCACCGTTGATCTGGCCCAGATCTAATGATGCTCGCTTCTCCTTTGTTGATCTGCTTCGCATCGCAAATAAAATAGCTTACCATGCGGTGTCTTTAAACATGAACAATAAAATCACCAAAGTGTGAAACACCGTTGGGTTTGCAATTTAATCTCCGTCATTGATCTATGCCCAGATCCAAGGGTCCTCGCTGTATCTTTGCTCCAATTTGCCGACTTTTCTTCTTTGGTTGTGCCCGTTCGTTTCTTTCTTGTTGTTTGTAGAACACTTGACTTGTTCACGAATTTTCCCACGTTCATGACTTGCCCCGCTTACTGTTCATGACTTGACCCGCTTACCATTCACGACTCTGCCTAGCACGTTCATGACTATGTCTTTGTTGTTTTTCTGTCTTTGCTCCTTTTATGCCTTAAATTCCTTTGTTGCCTTTGTTGCCTTTCCGTTTTTGTTACCTTTGCTCCTTTGTTGCCTTTGTTGCCTTTGTTCCTTTCCTACCTTAACTGCCTTTGCTGCCTTTACTCCTTTGATTCTAAAGTTGCTTCTCTGCTCCTTTGCCTTAATGATAGTTTTGGTGCTACTCCTTTGTGCTCCTTTTCCTTCAATGACAATATTTCCAACAGTCTCCCCCTTTGGCATTGATGGCAACACTTCCTCCAACACTCCAATACTTCCTCCAAGACTTCCTCCCCCTTTCATTATGAGAAGTGTCTTTCTTCCTTTGCTTGCTTTTCCTCCCCCTTTGGCATCAATGGCAAAGTGTTGCATGTTGGGAATCACGATTGCCATTAGACCAAAACCCGCAGGTGTTATTCAATGATCGCATCGTCAGAGATAAGGATCCACGAGTGGTGGTTACTCCTTGTCTCGAAACACATCGGGAGCATTGGTATATGCAATGTCTAACATTACACATTTTTTCAGTGTAGTTTCCATCTTTGCATTACTTATCTCTAAGTTGTGTTTAGGCCTTATTAATTTTGTATTTATACCTTGCTGCTCCAGACTGGTGTATAAGACTTGTTGGGAGAACACTTTGAAAATAATTTAGATTGCATGAATATACACAAAAAATTGATGCTATCCCAAACTCATGAGAATGTTGGAAGGCATGTCACCATAGAATGTTTTGTATTTTTGTCCCCTACTACTTGATAGTGGTGATATGTACTAGACTTCTGAAGATATAATCACTGCAAGCCAAAATTTCTTGAAGCTGATGTGAACAATGAATCAAACCAGAACTTACAACTTATTGTAAGATTAGACAATATCTTTCAATCTAAGAGACCAAATGACTTTAATATTGTACAGAGTATTTTCAAAACAAACCCTTGAGGCTAGATTAAATGCATTGGTCAGTATCACTTATCAACTATGCATTTATGACATAAGGGGGTATGTATGTCAATTATCAACCTCTCTACAATGGTGAAATACCAGCAATTCCTTTCTGCTGAAGAAGGATTTAGATGAATCAATAAAAGACTCTTGAGCTTCAATAGTAAGATTAACACAACTATCTCTTCATAATTCAGATACTTCAACTGTTCTATTATAATTATCTTCAACAAAACATCTTCAAGTTGTTTAATTGAAATCTCAGCAAATAGACTTCACACAGTTTTATGAATGATCTTAAGAAAAATGCCTTGAAGATATATCTATACTGACTTGAGGAAGGCATGCAGCTATATCCAACAATATATATTGCTTCAATGCTCAATATAACACTTCAAATGCAAACAAGATAATGATCATTTGGCATTTTCATTGACCTTTCCATGCTTTAATAATGCAGCTCGACATTCTCCAATATTTACAATCAGAAAAATATTTTTTAATAATCTGAGCTACCAGAGCTTAATCCACACATACTATAATGTTGATAATCGCTAGGAATACTACCTTGATGTACTTCTGCCATAATACTCTGATCCTGAGGACCTATACCATACCACTGCTCCACTAATAAAACTTGGTATTCCAATGATAGGTAGACTGCTTGTTCCAAATACCAATTGATAATCCATGCAGTAGTTTCACTTCAGCTCACACATACACCCATAGTTAAGACAACCTTCATAGTTTCTACTATTAAGCTCTCCACTTTTCGCAACAGCAATCATCAATATACAGAATTTAATTATGGCATAACTAACCCTTTGCTTATTCTTTCATTCTATTTTTAAAATAATGTCACTGCATATTCCTTTCTAGGACTGCTCCAGAATCATTGTTGCTCTATATACAATTCAACTATTCTAACATAATGATCTTCAGGAATACATCTTCAATTTCTTTAATTGGAATCTAAAAGGGCAGACAACTCATATTTTTATCACTCATTTAACTAATTTCCTCCAAGGTGACCTTCTTTTAATGAATTATGTAATGATATAATGATGATAAACATTTCTCTTACTCATCCTTCTTAATTTTGTTTCATTGTTAACACTTCCATTATGATGCACAGTGTGATCATGCTCTATGCATCTTTCTAGTTCTATAGCTCGAAACATGATTTTTTGTGATTTTAACCATTCATCACTTAGTCTGTTGTTGTATTCTTAGCTTACATGTTCATGGTTGATGTTCCCTCTACCACCATGGTTTCTTGTTGCCTTCTCTCCTTCCATCAACCCTTTGGCTATTTAATGCTTCGGGTATCCTTCTTCCTCTATAGTTCTCTGTCAGAGGAATTGTCCTTTCCCTTCCTGAACTCTTAATTGTTCTTATTCCAAGGAGATATTCTTAGACTACTTTTATGGGGACTTTTTATGAACTTCTCTCCCCCTAGTATGTTGCTTCTTATCTATTATTGGCTGGATATTTGCATTGCTTCCTAGAGAAGCTCCCCCCGAGACTATGATGGATTCATTATGTTATTGAAGTAACAGGCTCCCCCTTTCTCTTTTCCTTCCATACTTTATTGGGGTTCTTCATAATGTCTGCACTTCTTTTTTATTCACGGTTTTGTCTGATTTGATTGGATTCCATCATCTGTCTAGAGTTCTTTAATGTATATGGCATCTTACAATATTTTTCTTTGTGACCAAGCTTGTGGCACACATAACATCTTATTTTACCAAGGTACATTTGAGTTGATGTATAATATTTTGTGCTTCCTTTTGAACATAATTTACATTCAACAAGTTTATGTCCAAAATAATCACATGCATAAAATTAGCCATGGAAATGATTTGTGTACCTTGTGATAGATTTTCTTATCCATTTGTTTGCTTGAGGTAGTATTTTCATTGGCTGCATCTTTAGTTGGTTGGACTGGATTTTCTTTGTCTTACAGTATGCCGCAGTATGTCTAGGTTTGTGGCAGTAAAAACAAGTGATACTTCTCACAAGAGGAAGGAACCTCCTTTGACATCTTCTGAATTTGTTCAATTCATCCTTAGGAGCGTATGATCCTTTAGCAGTAGACTGTTTCTTCCTCTCATTCTCTGTCCTTTCATGTTGCTGCTTGTTTCTATTTGTTTCTTTACAAATCATGTTCTTGTTGGCTTCTACTTCTATAGGAATCTTTTGATTTGCTTCATTATCCTTTACAGCTTTTACAAAAATGATATTCTTGTTATCTTCTACCTTGGACTTACTAGTTTCTCATTCATAGCCTATCCCATCCTTTATGAGAGGAGACCTTTAAGCATTTATAATCTGGTCCAACTTTCCAGAGCTTTTCATTTGTGGAATATTCATAATTAGTTCAATTTGGGCACTCTCTAATTTCATCCTCAAGCTTACCACCTCTTCTTCCAATCTTCCACATTCCAGACTTTTCTCTCTTATTTGTTGCAGCAAAGTGTCTTCTACTTTCCTTGCTTCTTCAAGTTGTGCCTTCCGGCCAACAATTTCTTCCTTATCTTCATATTTTCTCTCATCACATATTTGCACCAGTGTCTTAAGGTTTTTGTTTTCACTCTTCAATCTTTCTATTTCAGTCAAGTTTGTGTCAAGTTTGGCTTTTTCCTCAACTATAATTTCTTCATGGTACTCACATCCATTCACCCTAGCAGGTATCTCATTTGATTTACCTTTTTCTTTTGAAAGGAATTTTTCTTCTTCTTCTTGTTTATCTTCTCCTTCTTGATAATGCATCCACTAGTGTCTCCTTCATGCATGAGATGCAATCTATTCCAGATTCCTTTTGCAGAAGCTAAATCCATTATTGAATCAAGATCCTTTTTATGAAGATTTTTATATATCACACATTTTGCCTTGGCATTCCACTGGTGTTCTTGCAAAGAGGGATATTTTGTGCAATAACCATCACATACAAGCTTCCATACCTCAGGTTCATAAGCCATTAAATCTATTTTAACCTTATCTCTCCATTAGGGAAAGTTTGTTGTATTCAACATGGGTTCATTTTGATAGTCCATGACTCAACCATATCTCCTTAAATCTATTAGGCTTACACCAAAATAACCGACTATAATACCAATTGATGAACTCGTAGCTAAACTGAGAGGGGGGGTGAATCAGTTTAGTACATTCATGGACATTTAAAACTCTTTTCATTCAACTCAATTACACCTTCATTTCATAAGCGGCTTAATACATAATGAATCAACAAACTTAATGTGTGTAGAGCAAGTAATTAAGCATATCAAAACATCACATCAACACATAATCATCAAGCACATAGACAACAGATATAAGTGGAAACCCATAAGGGAAAAAACCACATCTTATTATTATTGTGATGCAAAGGCAAGCCCCAACTCCCCCTCACCACTAATTTTATATAGGCTCCAAACTATAGGAAGCTACTACCTCAAATTTTGCAAGCTACAACTTGCAAGGAAGCTCCAACTCCTATCTATTTTCTACAGGATACAACCCACATGAGGCTCCTAACTCAACCAGCTCCAACTGGACATTTATCAAGCTACAACTTGAAACGGAAGCACCAACTCCCATGTATTTTTCTGCAGGCTACAACCCACGGGAGGCTCCTACCTCAACCAGCTCCAACTGGACATTTATCACGCTAGAACTTGAAATGGAAGCACCAACTCCCATGTATTTCTCTGCAAGCTACAACCCACAGGAGGCTCCTACCTCAACCAGCTACAATTAGACATCTATCAAGCTACAACTTGATATGGAAGCACCAACTCCCTCACACTACAATAAAATCATATGAAGATTTACTTGGATATCAGCTTTATTTTACACCTTCTTCACTGCTGCCTTTTCAGCCTTCATATCTGCTTCATATCAGCTCTTGATATGCATAGCATCTCTATCAATCCTCTCTTATTATTTCACTCTCAAAACTTCTGCAGCTTTCTTATATTCTTCTGCTCTCTTCCATTCTGCAACTTTATAACAATCTTCAACTCTCTTCAATTCTACTACTCTCTCTCTCCCTCTCTCTCTCTCTCTCTCTCTCTCTCTCTCTGTTTTCATAACATTCTGCACATGGATATTACCTGTTTTATACAGATAACTTCATGACTGTTTTCATTCTCTATGGGAATATGAAGTGAATAGGCATGACTCTTTGCCTTCCACCCATTTTATTCCTTACACTTCAATTCAGGTTATTACATTACAAACAATCATTACAGCGCTCATGGAGTTTTTCCTATGCCTACGGAGACTTGCCTTTGCATCACAAACAATATAAAATAATCAATGAATTTACATTTACAGTTACAATAATATTTCAATTCAGCCCTTTCATCTCTTTATTTTTTGTTCATCTTGCCTTCTCTGCCTGTTGTCCCTTTGTCTTCTCTGCCTGTTATTATATTTCCAACTGTGCTGTAGCATTACTGTCTTAGCCCAACTTGACCCAGTTATTACATTTCAAATAGTGCTACTATACCCTTCTTTTTCCCGACTCTGCATATTATATTTAACCGCAACGTTCAACATTCCTTGTACGCACTATCGGGTCTCTCTACCCGAATCCATTCTCTTACGTTCAGCCTTTCCATTTAACTCACAGTCGTAACCACATAACACTGTTCTACATGAGTTACAGGTCCTTTTTCATGTGTTCAGGCCTTTCCTTTGTAACCCGAGTCGACCTCTGCTTCCATGGTTTTCTTCATAAAACCAATGCAAACACATTAAACCTTGGACCTAAAATATATTAATATTCACCTCTGAGCCGCATCGTGTCCGCTTCACAAATCGCACTTCGCACTTCGGTGCTCCATAGGTTTTACGTTATAATCTCTTTTTCCTTCTCCATTGTGATTTAACATAGAAAAAGGTTTACATATGGATTTGAAATCCTTTGGATTTCTCCTTTGAAACTACATCGCATCCGGGCCTCTTTATCGCACTTTGTAACTTTACCAATTTACATATTTCGCAATACTTGTGATTCTACGATTTCGAAAATCGTAGCGAACTCCTTATCGCACGTCGCACATTAAAACATATAACTTGAAAAGTATTAACATATAACTGTAAGAATCGTTGATTGCGATGTGCGGTATGCGAGTGGGTACCATGCCAGACTTTAAATTCTCCATACTTTAGCTTTGAAGCTCCATCGCATCTGCTCCTCTTTATCGCACTTCACAAGTTTTAGCTTATAACAATAACAAGTATCTCTTACCTTTTGCAATATGCGATGTGCGGTATGTGGGCCAGATCCACATCATCTCCAAATCATCATGCCACGTCACCCTGCCATGTCACCACCACGTCACCTTGCCACGTCATCATAAATTACCTGCGATCTATGGGGTCGAGGCCACGTCACTGCCACATCATCTTTTCGTCGCCCGCACCTCGCATCACAACTTAAATAACTTATCGTGCGAAGTCTTAGCACTAAACACAAAAATTGCCGATGTGCGAAATATTGTTGGGTTTGCGATTTAATCTCCATCGTTGATCTATGCCCAGATCCAACAGTCCTCGATGTATCTTTACTCTGGTTTTCTGACTTTGCTTCTTTGGTTGTGCCCGTTCATTTATTTCTTGTTGTTTGTAGAACACTTCACTCGTTCATGACTTTTCCCACGTTCACGACTTGCCCCACTTACCGTTCACGACTTGACCCGCTTACCATTCACAACTATGCCCAACATGTTTAGGACTCTGCCTTTGTTGTTTTGCTGCCTTTACTCCTTTTCTGCCTTAAATTCCTTTCTTGCCTTTGCTTATTTATTGCCTTTGCTGACTTTGCCTTTTTGTTTCCTTTGCTCTTTTGTTTCCTTTGTTGTCGTTGTTCTTTTTCTGCCTTAAGTGCCTTTGCTGCCTTTTCCCCCTTTATTCTAAAGTTTCTCCTCTCTACTCCTTTGCCTTTGTTGATGGTCTAGTGCTGCTCCTTGCCTCTCTGCTGCTCTTGGGCCTCTCTTTTATGCTTTCTTACTGCATTATTGCCTTATCTGCTTCTTTGCCTTATTGTTGTTGCTTCTCTACTCCTTTTCCTTAATGATATTTTTTGTGTTCCTCCTTTGTGCTCCTTTTCCATCAATGAAAATATTTCCAACATTTAGCCTTTCAAATCCTCCTTCCCCGAGATGATCCTATATTAGTTTCACCGATTTTTTAAATTTAAATCTTCTTAGGCCTCTATCAGCTTGTGTAAGGATTGTTAGTCACTTCACTATGTCAGGTCTGGTGTTTGTGTGAGACTCTTTTTATTTTTTCCTTGTTTTTAGCGACCAACGCCCTTTTCTGTCCTCGCAGTAGCGCTAGAAGCACTGTTCTATATAGTATAATCACGCTGATTGGCCTTGCAGCACCCTTCTGCTTGGCACAGAAGCATTGATCTTAGCTTTGCAAAAATTTGAGCTTCCCGTCTGATTTTCCAATGTGTCCTGGCCCTTGAAGGAATCTGTGAGATATCAGTGATCTCCTTGTTGTGTGTTTGACTTGCCTATATTCTCTGAGTGAGTTTGTTTCTATAATATTCCAAATAGGAAAATGACAATAATACAAGAAAATAAAACAATAATGTCAGAATATTAAAACACCATAAAATAAACTAGAAAGAGCTGAGCCATTTTATTAATGAGAAGGTGTAATACAAGTACAACAGTGCTAAAAAATAGTAGCACTCAAGCCGACAAAGATGGCTAGAGTGACCCTCAAGTCCTCCCACTGAGAACACTGCATAACTTCTACTATGCTAGAGACCCTACTGCATCACCCCAGCTGGAAATGCTGGAAATATAACTATTGGCTGAAAGGGGTGCGTATATAAGTCTGTTCTGGTGCTCAGAAAATTCCAGGATTTGGAAAATTGCAGGATGGTTGTTCTCTCCTTTATTCCTTTGGTAAACTACACACTCCTTGATATGTTGGAGCAAATCCTCCTTGAAACTTGTAATATTCCAAAATGGAAAAGACAAGAATATAGAACATCTATAGCATTCCAAATAAGAAAAACGGGAATATAGCACTAAAAATTGGAAAATGTCAGAAATATGTTGTAACATTAAGACATTATAACCATGAGCAGAAGCAGTTGATTCATATCATTATAAACAACAGCAAATATAAATTACATAGTGTGCCCAATTGGATGCGCTCAATCCAACAAGAAGTGGCTGAAATACACTAATGAAAACTAGCACTGGAAATGTTGTGTTGTTATTATTGTTGCTGCTAGAAACTACTGCTACTGGGAAGAAGAACCATGTGTGGGGGGTTACTGGAGTGCTCATAATGATCTGGGATTTTAACCATAGAATCTACTCAAAAAACCCATTAAAACCCAGAAATGGTTTGGCTAGATTTTTACTTTATATTTTCGGCCCTTTTTAGGTTGCCAACTACACCCCTGTTGGCTGACTTACGCAATCCTCCTGGGTAACTAATAAGATGGGGCTGAATTGATATCTAACTACTGCAATATAACCCAATCATCTCAATACATGAAGGTTTGGTCCCTTCTCTTGATCTCGAAGCTAGAAGCTTGAGATCTAGCTCCTCCTTCCTCTGTTCAAGTTGCAACTACACACATTAGGGGAATTTTGAGGTCTAAAATGGGCCTCCTAAGGAAATAATAAAATAATAGCTAAATCAATAAAATAAAATTTATGAATTTTCAATTCATTTTTTGTACCACAATCCATGTAACCATGGTTAAATTCAATTCAAAAGTTGCACCAAAATAAAATTAACAAAAAAATTGTATTGATGTAACTATAAATAAGAATGAGTTTTTCAAGAAAAATTCATTATCATTGAACAACTAATGCATTTTTCCTTTGTATTTAAATAACTTAAAATAAAATATAAATATAAATTCATAAATTCTTAATTATATAATATGTTATTAATTAAAATTTATATTATTTAAATTGTATAATAACATGTAATTAATGTACTATATAAAAAAAATATAATAAATGTAATATATTATTTTATGTATGAATTTTATTCAAAAAGTGTGAAATGAAATTTATTATGAGTACTTTACTTTGACTTTAAAAGTACTTAGAGCACTACCATGGTTAACCATGAGTTTTTATCCACCATTGAGAATGTGACAAGTAAGTACCTTTAACTCAAGCATTGCCACCTTAACCATTAGGGATGATGTCATCCCCTAAAATGTGATTGGTTCTCATAAAGTGAATTTTGATTGTACATTTTCCTTAGGAGGCCCATTTTAGACCTCAAAATTCCCCTAATGCTACACAACTGTTGGAATGAACTGCGTTGTCAAGAGGGCTGAAGTTGTAGCCTTGTTCTAGTTGATGGAATATAGCTCACAGATGATGTAAATAATCTCTCCAAAGTGAGGGGATGATACCTCACAGGATTCCAAGCTGAAATACTTGGAACTTCCTTCCTCCACTAGATCTACCTGGCTAGATTGTGAAATTCCTAGAGGAACTGTTGCTGCATGGAGGTATAAATTGTTGGCATGATGCCGGATATCACAATGATGCTCCTGGAAGACTGAAATGGAAGCAAAAGATGAAAGGATGAACCCTCCATCGGTTTCTTAGCTGAAATGCTAAGAACTACCTTCATCCTTTCAAACCCTAAGACAAGAATGTGTAATTCCTGAAGCTGTATATGCAGAAGAGAGGGGTTCAATGCGGCACCAATGTCGAATGATGAATAGTTGCTCAAAATAACCTTCCCATAGTAGGCACTCGAAGTCCCCCATGGGTAAGGATGGGATTCCCGCTCGGAACACCCGTGTGTTAAACAGCATAGCAGACTTAGCTAAACAGGTGAAGCGTGCAAATAATGTCAAACGAAAATACAATATCAAATTCCAGACTGATTTTCTTTGTTGTGATCATCTTCCTTATATGGTTTTGAGCCTTCCCTGGCCTTGGCCCACCTCATAACTGCACTACACATGTGGCCAATAGTCTCCATGAATACTGCGATGTCTCTCCATGATCTCCATGATCTCTGCATTTACTTTCCACTCCTCCATCACGTGTGCATTTAATGCACCACTTCCTCCGTCACTGCATCATTAATGCTCTATGATATTACTTTTATTCCTCCACTATCTCCATCATCTTCCTCATTATTCTCCATAATCTCCACTCTTCCTTCATTAATGAGTTTCTCCACTACTCCATGATGCTGATCTACTATCTACTAACCCACATTCACACAAGAAAAGTGGATTTTATTCATCTATGGGGTTTATGGGTTCCTCCACCCTTTTATTTACTTAACTAAGTAAGAAAAGTAAGAACTCTAATATTCCAATTAATTGATGGAAAAATGGGAATATTGCAATCCTCCCCGCCAAAATGTTGCTTGTCCTCAAGCAACTGCAAAAGTGAATTCTATAACAATCCCTTTCCCTCCAAATGGCATCCTCATATGGAAGGTCTCCTCGTCTGCTCCAATGTGTAATGAATGCCCAACTCCATAGCTGCCTCTCTAGAATGTCTAGAATGGATACCAACTGTATAGCTAGATGCCTCTCCTCATTAGTGAACCTCCAAGTGGAAACCATCTGTTGTTCCAGAGCCTCTCCTTTGCATGATTCATATGAAGTGAAGTGGTTCCTCCCCCCAAAGGAAAGTCCAAACTCATGAACTATCTCTCCAACCCATGCTAAATGGAGTAGGATGTACCTCTCCATGCTCCCATCATTGGCCCCGTTGGCCCTACTTGCTCCAAGCATCATCTCAACACTCTACAAAATAGGAAACAAATACATATGGGTTAACATGTGAAATTTCGAACCATACTCTCTCAATAATAGCCACCACAGTAATGCTTCTTGCTGCCATACCACCCCATCATCATACCAAGTATGGTGGCCATACTCTCCTAACAACAGCCAATGCAGTAAGGCCTCCTGTTGCCATCCTCCCTCCTCATCATGAAAGGTATGGGAGAAAGTCAGCCCATACTCTCCCAAGAGTAACCAAATCAGCAATGACTCTTGTTGCCACCTCACATCATCATCATGCAAGCCATGGAGCAACAACATACTGATTGACATGTATAACGTCACATCAGCCCAACATAACCAAGCTCCCTACTGCCACATCATGTGAGTGCCATGCAATGTCCCAAATAATATCACACCCATTGACATTGGATATGTCATGTGATGATCAAACCAATGTACCCATGCCTCCTGCTGCTGCATCACACCAATACTATGCAAGGCATGGATCATACAAATGTGAGATGTTGGGTAGTAACCATACACCCAAAAGCAACCAGCGCAGCCATTCTTCACCATGTTGGGTAGTAATCATCCTCACCCATCCATCCAACTATGGGTGGTGACTCCTATCATGCTCTAGCTTGGTATCCACCCAATGGAGAATACCATTCTCCTCCATCTGATAATATTTGCACTCCATAATATGTTGAAGTGAAACCTCCAGAAGGTCTCTCTTGGGCCACTAAATTTTCACTCTTATTACCATTTATTAACATATATTTCATCCATTCCTACCATTCTTTTATCACATTAATTATCATAATTTATCATTTAATCCCATTTCATAATTATTTGTGCTCTTATGGATAAGTAATATTTATTCTACTTTATTTTTAATAAATTGAATATTATTATGAATTATTTTGTAAATGATGGTTTATTAATGAATTTTTTATAACTCACGATTTTAGCCTCCAATATCTCTTTCAGATTGAAAATGCGATCTTTAGTTCAAAATTAAATATTCCAACTCAGAAATTCGTTGGAATAACAAGCAACAATTTTGCGTTAGACATTTCGAGAAAACAAAGAAGAATATTGAAAATCCAAGATATGGGTTTTGTACAGAACAGACCAAATTAGTTTATTAATGTGCAGTTTTCCAAAATTCAGTCTTCGTTGGGAGAAACACAAGGTTCTTCGAAAGACATATTCGCAGATTTTCTGTTGTGGTCATTTTCCAAATTTCCTCAATTACAATAATTAGATTCGACTTGTTACAGCTGAATCATGGTGGAAATATCTCTTATATTTTGTAATAAGTTGGTTGGAAATTTCCCTTTTGTAGATTTTATATTTAAAGGACACAAATCAGAGAGAGAGGGGAGGAGATCATCATCTTGACTCTATAACTTTCAATCATCATAATACAGAAATATTGTGGTGTTGTTACATGCGTTGTCTGGTTTAATTTCCATTTAGTTTCTATCTCTTCCTGTGCCCTGCTAGGGAGGAAGGGCCCTCCTCTTTAGCAGGGACTGCAACGGTTAAGATAGTTGTACATATTTCTTCTTTGCTTTACGTATTGGTGGAAGTGTTGTTGTTGTTCTGGCTGTGAGTAGATCTGCTTCAATTTCAATATTATTTTGTTGTTACACAGATATAATTAGAAATACCAGCTGGTGCAATTTTTGTGTGGCGCGCTAGGTACAGTTAATTGAGGATTGATTACGTTCCTGTATACTGTTTTTATTTTTTCATGAGTGATTTATTTTAGCATTTGATTTAGCAATGATTTCTCTTTAATTTGATTTTCTTCTAGTTTGATGTATCGGCACAGACAGTGCGACTGTCATTGAAATAAAAGATGTCCCTGGATTGATAATTTATGTGTATCGTCTTAGTCATTTAACATTGATTAATACGGTCCAACATTTTGGCGTCGTTTATGGGGATGGCAGTGACGATCCAATCCACCAGAGTTGTTTGTTAGATGATAGAGTGTACCTAGTCTGCTACTGCTAGGCAGTAAGACGAGAGGTAAGAACCTACGCATCACTCTAACATTCCTGGGTAGGCTCACCATTACTACACTGAGCACTTAGAGGTGCAATTTATGTGTGTTTTTTTAGTGTGCCTTGAGCGACACAATTAATGGGTGGTAAGACGAGAGGTAAGAACCCGCGCGTTGCTCTAACATACCTAGGCGGGTTCACTAATGTCTCGCTGGGACACTTAGAAGTGTGAATTTTGGGTGTTTTCTTTAGTGTGTCTTCAATTATACAGTTGTTGGGCGGTAAGACGAGAGGTAAGAACATGCGCATCACTCTAACATACCTGGGCGGGCTCACCGTTGTAGAAACTGAAGCACTTGTAGGATGAATTGATACATATAGGGTCCATGTGTGCCAGTAGGATGATAGAAAATCCACAAACACACCCCACTCTAACTAACTATAGGAAAGCCCCTAAAATTCATTGGATGAGGTCAAGGAAAAAAGCATCAACACAATCTAGAATTCAGTCGAAGAACTTCACGATATAACAACTATGGGAAATCAATACTATATTGAAGACTAGTTTCACTCTGTTGTTTGCTCGCAACATCACTCCATACTTCATCAATTCTTGGCACCATTCTTAACAGGGGAGTTGGTCTCTCATACCCTAGTACTTATTAACATACATCTTTCAATTATGGGTATGTGCATACTTGAAGTCTTTCTTTATATGTAAAAAATAGTTGTTTTTGTTTCAACACGTTGTGAAAATTGACATCAGTGATCAATATTTGAATTAATTTATGTATGTAGATGTATTATATTGGAAAATGAAATTTCTACAAACACTGATTGATTTTTATCACCTTCATGGAAAAATTCTTTGATTATCATATCTTATGGCTTGCAGGCTTTATGAAAACTCTGGAAAAACAGTTGGGGCAATAATGTTTTGAGGGACCAAATGGGCATATTTTCAAGACCTGTTTCTATCCTTCATAGCCCTTTATGTCTAATTTCTAACCCAATTTGAATCACTCGATTTGGATTTGAAACGAAAAAAGTTATGACTAAAACAATGACAGGATGTCTAGTTGGCAACTCAGGAACAGAGTTTGGACAGCCTATTTTTCGAGGCCTAAATGACTAGAATTTGGAAACTTGTTTCTATGGTATATTCCCCTATGAATCTAGTCTACAAGGAAATTTGAATCACTCTATTACGATATCATATGAGGAAGTTATGACCAAAATAATGACTGTTTATCGTAAATCAACACTCTTGAAACTTTTTTTTCCCACCTGTTACCTAGCGTATTTGACCCATCAATTATTCTTTCCTTAAAAACCTATTACTATTGGAGATAGCTACATGAATATAATTAAATATCCAATTTTAATCAGTTCAATCTGTCATCAAATGGAAAATTTATGCTTAAAATATCAACTGTTGGTCTGAGCTAGAAAATCAAAAATGACTCTGTTATGCAGGTTGTTCTAAGAAAATTTAACATACCATTACACGGATTTTTTTTTTTTAAATTCTACTGGAGACATCTCTCTAAATTTTATTTCATTTGGCTTTGGAATCACTCAAATCGGATGAAAAACAAATAATTTATGATTGAAACACTACTAGTTAGTATGGTTGGCCACCACTCTACTGCGGGTAATAAATTAATTTTTCTTTGTTTATCTTTCCATGGATTTGTTTTACAGAGTAACTATTTTTTTTTTTTCACACATCTTGAATTGGGAGAGCCTACAGATCTCTCTTCTTCCATGATTTTACGTTTTATTGCATGTAGATGCTCGTTTTTTTGCAGGTCCCAGGAGAATAAATGAGGTCAATTTATGAACAAGTGATTTTTGAAGATAATGATAATAAAATAAGAAGACGTTTCCTACACTGAGAAAACAACATGAATACTTTTCATCAATTAACAAATTTATAAGATGAGAAATGGGGAATTGATTTCTATTTGAAGATCCAAGTCATTTCCAAAAAAAAAAAGCATTTTTTTCCATTCATTCACCGTTCACAAACAACATTGCTGCAACAAAAACCATAACCATTGTAACTTAAGTTATTTATTTATTTATTGGTTTTCAATAAAGATTCATTTATTTTCTGATTTCTCTTATGTTTTTATGCTTCAGGTATTATTTAATTCAAGGTCACATTTTTTTTTGTTCTCAAAATAAAAGAAGCGAGTTCTTAAGTTTTGTTAGTGTCAGTCTTGTCATACTGCCATCAGTGATCAAATTTTATCTTTTGCATTTGCATAGTAGGAGTCCCATACCATAAATTTTCATCATTCCATTAAGTCATGGATTTATTGATGGTAGTGGTCTTTCCATCAGTTTTCCCTCATGTGAAACTTGTTGATTCCCCTCTCTATAGTCTTCAGTCATGAGTCACTTTCACTTTGTAATTCATATTATTAGGTCATAAGGTTGGTCTCTGTTACAACATTTTTTGGTCATATAACTCATTATCATTAGATGAACCCAAGTACACCATGTATGACCAATTTTACCCTAAGTAAAATTGCTTTCACCACCTAAAATAACTTATTCATTTATACTTCTCAGTCATATTTAACTCAAAACAAGGAAATTAATTAAATAAACCCTTATTTATTTAATTATTTCCTAAGAATAAGTTATTTAAATCATTATTTAAATGATATTCTTAGTTAAATTTGACTAAATCATCCATAAATAATTAAATAAACCATTATTTATTTGATTATATTCCCTAAAATGATAAATAAATCATTTATTTATTTATTATTTATAAATAAAGGAATTGACCCAAGTCAAGAACCCTTTTCCCTCCAACAAATATAATAAAATATTCTTAAAGGGTGCTTCTAGAATTCGATTAATAATATTTTATTCATGCACCGAGTTCTAGATCACCCCAAATATTTTGTTATAAATAGGGGGGTTTTCCCCATTCATTAGTCACCTCCATTGCATTAGATCACTCTGGATCTAATCTTGGTCAACATTCTCCATTTTTGCTTTGTGAACTCCCATTGAGTTCCATGTTTGTTTTTCTATACCATTAAGAGAGAGGAATCATAGATCTGAAACACTGAGGACTTCCAAGAACCCATCCCACTGAGGAGAACTGGAAAACACCTTTCTTGTTTTCCTCTCAGGTGCCCCATTCTTTAATATAATACAAGATTCTTTTTAAATACATTGTTCTTGTCTTGTCCATTGGATGCATGGAGCCATTTCATATTTTATATGCTTAATGTCTTTTGTGCTTAAATCTAATTTTATGCAGCAAACTTAAAGATATTTTGCAGCCATAATTGATGTTAGGGCTACTTGGTATGCGTAGCTAAAGTGATCTTTTACGACAAAATAATCATACTAACAGTCTCATTAGGTTCTAAGGTCTCATCATGATCAAATTAATGAGTCAAGTGTCAATAAATATCAGCAAGGTCATGAGGAGGTCAAATAAACTCAGTGGCATCGTATTTGGAAAGATCAAAGAATTTTTCTATTGAGCTTGATGTAATTTTCACCTAAAAACCATGTTTTGAGGTGGAAAACATGGTACTTTTCTTTTATTATTATTCCTTTTGTAATTTTATATCTTCATATGGAATAAGTTGAACTTCAGAAGCTGCTATCTCCACAAAGCCACCACCCTGCTTTTAAAAGGTTCTTCCCATAGCATATTCAATGTAAAATCATGTTCTAAGTATGTCCATCAGAAAGAGCCCAGAAAGAGCTTTCCAACGGTATATTATACTCTCAAAACTGACTTCTGGATTGAAAAATATGCCTAAGTGAACAAAAGACCCCAAAAGCCTAACCTTACCCCTTTTCCCATTTGTCCCTTAGAATTTATTTAATATAATCTTAAAGTTTTTCAATCACAAGTCCCCTCTCCCGATTCGATCGCACCATTTAAATCCCAACTCCTGATTGAGTCACCCCCAATTGAGTCACCCCCAATTGAGTCACCTCCGATTGACCCACCTCCAATTTGATCGCATCGCATCGCCGATCCGATCGCCACATAACCCCAATTTCCCTCTTCCAATTTCCCCGATGCAATGAATCGCATATCGCCCATTGCATAGTTCATTCCCACAAACCTTTGATTCTGCTAAAATCCCCTTCTGATTCCCAATTGTGATTGCGATTTACCCCCGGTCCCACCATAAGGCCTTTCCGCCCCGCTCCAAATAAAAGTGTTTTTCCCTTCGTAAAGCCATAAATTGATTTAAAATATTTCTTAAGTATTTTATCGCATCGGCCTTTCCTCCATCACATTGCATTATTTGATTTCCCCCAACACATAAATCTGCTACCTCGACCCCGCCGATGCGATTGATCGCATATCGCTCATCGCAATTAGCGAATCCCATTGTGTAATACACCCGCTCCCCTTCCCGATTGCAATTGCAATTCGCCTGCGTCCCACCTAAAGTATTCCGCCCTTTTCAAAGAAAAAATGGCTTTCCCCTATAATAAAAAAAAATTTCATATTTTGTATTAAAAAGGCTTTCCTTTCATCGCATCGTGCGTTTCCTCTGCTATATGTCACGCCCGTTTCCCCTCCGATTTGCGATTGCGAATTCCAAAAAACCCATCGCATCGCAAGTCTCCAAATCAATTTCCCTTGCTTATTACCCCCACTCTATTGAATTACTCCATTGCATCACAAAAAATCCCAATCGCATTCTCTCCGCTAGGTGATACACCCCCTCCCCTCTTCCGATTGCGATTTGTGATTGCAATTTGTGATCGCAACGCGGGCCCACCAATCCTTTCCTTATTCTTTTTACTCAAAAAAGGGGATTTTTCTTCATTAAATGGAACAATTTCAGTTTTATTGGTTCTAAAGGGTAGTTCTCGGCATAAAGGGATTTTCAAACAAAAGAAAAGAAACAGTCAAAGCCGAGAGCTAAATATAAACATAGAAATCATTATAGCACGACAGCAACGATAAAAAAGGAGGAATGGTTCCAAAATTTGTCTTTCTTCTCCTCTGTTTGAGAAACAAAAAACCTTCCAGATGTTCAAAAATATGTTTGTTCCCCTCTTTTTCAGGGGCATACTGTTGGTCTTTTTCCTATGTTTAGATTTCGGTTTCTGAGCTGGTAAAACAGCTCCTTTTTCTGTGGATCTACTTCCCTCAAATTCTGTTTATTTAATGTAATTCTTCATCATTGTAAAGGGGGAATAAAGTGTGGAATAAGTTGGAAATCACTGAGGATGCTCTACGCTCCATTTGTAACAGTTTGGTAGGGAATTAAGAAAGATATGTAGCTCTGATTTGTGGGATCCCTGTGGTATGGATTTTAGCATTGTTTTTTCCTTTGTGTTCATCTATTAATTGTTATGTTTACCATTCATTCATTCACATTTCTAGTTGAATGATTTCAAGATAGATAGGTAGAATCAATTGTATAATTCTCTTCCTTGGGAAATCATTCAATGCTCTATGTTTTCTGCTGTTTGAAAAGGATCCATCTCCTATGCCCCTTTCAGCTTCTCACCAGTCTTACCATTCCATCATTATTTAAACTAAATTGTTAAAATCCCTGCCTAACTTGCCCCATGAAATACCCTGTATCTCTGATTTAATTCCCCAGATTCAAACTACCCCATCTGTTCCATACAACCCTGAAAATTTATAAAACATTTCTAATTATTATACCTAGCCTAAAATCAGTTTACTCTTATTTTTCATTGAATGTTTTTCTCGGAGAGAGCCCTCTCCTGACCTTGTAGGGCTAGCTACAAGGCTGAGCGTGGTTTGAGGTTACCCTGATTTTCCTTCCTTCAGCCTAAGGTTCAAATTAGGTGCTAACATTTCTGGCGACTCCATTGGGGATATTTAGCATAAAAGACTGATCACCCCAGTAATATTTTCCTTATAAATTCCTGGACTCTGGATGATGATATTCAGAGTTTGCTAGGCTGAAATAAAACATTGTAAAGTAGAAATTTGACCACACTGGCTTCAAGGAGATACACAAGGGCCAATCCACATCCAAATCCTCCCCCTGTGTTTGAAAATCCTAATCTCATTCCAAGGATAATCAGAAGACAAGAAGAATCACTAAGCCCTAGACCTATTTTCAGATCCCATACTTGGACCAGTGAGTGGTTGTTTGTAGAACATATCTCTTTTGATGAGTGTTTTGAGCTTTCTTTGTTCAGGAATAAATCTAAGACTACACTTGATGACACAGTTTTAGATCCAGAATTTCTTGTAGATATCAAAGTCAAAGGGAAAATATATCGATTGATGATTATATTTTTAATTCCCCTCAGAAATCTATCACTGTAACCAATATCCCTGAGCCTTCAGAGTTATTAGAAACAGCATTTCCTCCCCTTAATCCATCAGCTTCAGAAGTCAATTCTCAGCTTTTGACTCCTCCATCAACACCTCCTTTGAATCCTAGTAGCAAAAACCCTGTTGTAAATCCACCTCGAGCCATGGCTGCTCGGTATGCACCCTTGGTTTTACCTCAGAATCTGAATGATATGCCTGCTGATTACCAAAGTAAAATACCTATCTTTGATGCCACTCAAAGCATCACAACCCAGCAGCATGTTGATAAGATGAATGACTTCTTTGACCTTCATGAGGTAGAGGCAGAAAATGTAACCACAAGATTGTTTGTCGAAAGCTTTGGAGGTGAAGTTCGAAAGTGGTTCAGAGCCTTACTAGCAGGCTCTATCCACACCTTGCAAGAGTTACATAGGAAATTCTTAGACTAATGGGAGGTAAAGAAGAACCCACTCCAAATCTTGTCTGAATATGAAAATATTAAAATGAATGTGGATGAAACTGTACAGGATTATTAAGTGAGATTTAATGTTGTGTATAATGCTATTCCGACCAACATAAAACCCCCCATGGGATTAGCTTTGCTCAATTTTCCAGATGGTTTCGATGCTGATATGGCATATCAGCTACGAGAACAAGACCTTACCACACTTGAAGACATGCAGAAGATAGTTGTGAGTGTAGAAGCTAATTTGCTGGCTAGAAGAGCGTGGACAAGGGCCGAAAAGAGGGTAACCATGAAAGAAGAAGCCTCTCCTTCAAAAAGTAAGATGGATACTTTGATCCAGACAGTGGAGAAGATGGTTGATCGGCTGACCATTTCAGATAGGCCTGAAGCACAAATCAGGAATCTGAATTTCAAAGGACATTCGCAGCCACAATTCTGAATTAAACAAAGAGAACAGAAAGCCCAGGACCAACCAACGCAACAGTAGCAGATCAGAACTCCTTTGCAACAAAATTATGTTCAAGGAATGGAAACAGATGATGATGATGATCCTATGGTTGAAGCCAATCATTTTTTCACTGCCGATGGTGCGCCCATCTTTCTCACAGAAGATGAAGAATACACAGCAATTGCAGACATTCGAAAAGACGAAGATTTCATATTGGCCAATGATGTACTGTTAGAGGAAGAGTCCGATGATTATCAAGGAGGATACATGAACGCTTTGTCGACCCAACAGAAGCAGTATTCTTTGAGGAGTAGAGATGTGCCGATTAATCCTATTTAGAAGAGAAAAGAGCTACAATCGAAAAATGATTCTTCAAATATTCAAAGAAAGGGAAAAGAGCCTGCTGATCCTTCTCCCAGCAAGGCATCCTCAGCGATTAACACTACAAATGAAAAGAACCAACATAGCGCAGCAAAGGAGCAAGTAGAGAAGAAATATCCTCCCGTCAAAGAGGTAGAAAAAGTTCCTTCTTTTAATTTAGAAAATGAAATTTATAAGCTGAAGGTGTCCATGCCCTTGACTGTGTTGGTGAAAAATAGTACTTATAAATATCAGGTGTCTAGAATTTTTCAAATAGACTTTGTGTCAGATATGGTAAATGTTGAAGATGATTATCCTGAACTCATTTTTGGTCTAGTCATAGAGGTTCAATTTGAAGAAAGTGAAGTCCCTCCCTTTTACCTGAGTCTTAGATTGCATGAGTTCATTTTACATAATGCTATGTTGGACTCTGGAGCCTCGCATAACTTGATGCCTAAGGCCATTATGGAGAAGTTGGGACTTGATATTACCCACAAATATCATGATTTGTATTCCTTTGACTCCGGTAGGGTCCATTGTATTGGTCTTATCAAAGACTTGGTAGTATCTTTAGACCAAATCCTAGCCAAGAATGTTTTGATGGATGTAGTTGTTGCAGATGTTCCATCACGATTTGGAATGCTTCTATCCAGGTCATGGGGTGAAAAACTAAAAGGAACCATACAGCTTGACTTCTTTTATGCTACCATTCCCGTGTTCGGTCAATTGAGAAAAATATATAGGGAAAAGAAAATGAAATACATGATCACCAGCAAAGAGAAGCCAGTTAATCATCCCATTAATGCATTCCACACAGATCTAGAGTCATTTGTATTATATTCAGATGGTGGTTTGAATGATGAAAATGTTCAGTTGGTAGAAGTAAATGAGATACCTGAAATTTCAGAAAATTTTAGGGAAGTCCTTAAACAGGAAAAAGATAAAGCAGCAAGCACTTCTGAGCTTCCTGCCTACCAGCAGCAAAAAGACAGTGAACAACAGAAAAATGCAGAAATTAGTCAAGATAGAGTGGAGAAAGAAGCAAAATTTCAGCATCTAGAAGAAGAAGAAGAAGGCCTTTGGAGCATGGACTTTGATGGAGTTGTTGGTAAGGATGGTGCTAGTATAGGAATATGGATTCGGAGCCCTATTTTCCAGCCTGATAAAGTTCCTAGTAATGTTAGAGTAGGTGCTTAAAAGTTGGCTTTTGACTTCTCTAACAATAAAGCAGAGTATGAAGCTTTGATTGCAGGTTTGAAAATTTTGAAGAAGTTAAATGCAAAGAGGATTTCTGTCTATGGAGATTCAGAGCTGATAATTAAACAAGTAAAAGGAGAGTACCAAGCTAAGCATCCGAGATTGAGGGCCTATAGAAATGTAGTCCTAGACATTTTAAGGACATTTTCTGAGTACACTTTGACAGCAGTACCCAGAATTCAGAATGTTATTGCAGATTCTCTTGCCACTACAGCAAGAAATTTGAATATTCCCATGAATTCCAGCAACAAGTTTGAAATTTATGTCAAACATAGGCCTGCTGTTCCAGAAAATTTAAGGTATTGGCAAGTGTTTTGGGATGACAATGAAATCAATGTTTTTTTGCAGAGTGAAGGAAAATTCAAAGATACTCCCATAAAGGGTGATTATGAGGTCGATGATCAAGAAATCGAGGCAAATCAGATGGACATATTGCAGCTGAAAGACAATGTAATTCCTAGAGGTCTTATACCTTTAGAGGAGCTTTTTGATGAAGATGATGTTGCAAAGAAACCAAGCTTGGTGCCTACTGATAAAGGAGTTGAATATGTGAATCTTGGAACAACTGACAAGCCTAAGCTTGTGAAGTTATCAAAATCATTGTCCCCTGAGGTTAAGGAACAGTATGTTAAATTATTTTCTAAATTTTATGATGTGTTTGCATGGGATTATTCATATTTGAAGGTGTATGACAAAAATATAATTCAGCACACTATTCCCATCAAGTCGGATCAGAAGCCATTTAGACAGAAGCTGAGAAGGATCAACCCAAAGCTGCTGCCATCCATTGAAAAGGAGGTAAACATATTATACAAAGCTGGTATCATTGTCCCAATTAGATTTTCTGACTGGATTTCAAATTTGGTCCCGGTACGTAAAAAGACAAGAGAGATAAGGTTGTGCATAGATTTCCGGAATCTGAATAAAGCATCCTTAAAGGATAACTATCCACTTCCGAAGATGGACCATATTCTACAGAGAGTAGTTGGAGCATCAAGGATGTCACTACTCGATGGCTACTCAAGCTATAATTATATCTTAGTGCATGAAAAAGACCAAGACAAAACTGCCTTCACAACACCCTAGGGAACTTTCCAGTATGCCAAAATGCCATTTGGACTAAAGAACGTTGGAGCCACTTTCCAGCGAGCAATGGATATTGCTTTTGCCAATGAAAAGGATGTTTTTCTTGTTGTTTATTTGGATGATCTAACAATGTTCTCTGGTTCTGATGATGAACATTTACACCATCTGAGAGTTGTATTTCAGCGATGCGGAAAGTTTGGGATTTCTCTCAATCCAAAGAAAAGTTTGTTTGTTATGGATGAAGGCAAGCTGCTGGGGCATATCATCTCTAAAGACGATATCCGCATCGATCCTTCAAGAGTGGAGGCAATCCAGCACATAGACCTTTCACGTAACAAAAAGGAGATTCGGGCATTTAATGGTAAGATGAACTTCCTGCACATATTTATACCCAACTTGGCTGAACATTTAAGAGAAATGACTAACATGCTGAAAAAAGATAGCACTGTCAAATGGAGTGAGGAAGCTATTAAGTCATTTAATCTGGTAAATTTTGCTCTGTCCAATGCCCCAGTCTTAATTAGTCCTGATTACACTCGAGATTTCATTATATTTTCATTTGCATCGGAGCATACTATGGATGCGGTATTGATGCAAAAGAGAGATCAGATAGAACAACCCATTGCATTTTTCAGTAGGACCATTCGAGATGCTGCCTTGCGGTATAATATAATTGAAAAACAAGCATTGGCCCTTATAAAAGCATTGAAGGATTTTAGATTATACATTCTGCATTCACATACCATAGCATATGTTCCTAATGCAGCAATGAAAGATGTCTTGATGCAAACTGATGGAGATCAAACCCACAAAGTTAATCAAAGGACAAGGCTTGGAAAAACTAATGGCACAATCAAACCTACGTGCTCTGGATATAAATCTCATAACAGCAATGTCAAAAGATGAGGATGAAGGTTTTCTTGTTCCAGTTTCAGACATTTTTCTCCAATCCCCATGGTATTCAGACATTGTTTATGTTCTTCGGCATCTTTCACCACCACCAAGGATGTCTAGAAGCAAATGTAGATCACTTAAACTTAAGTCTGCTAAATTTTGTATTTTAAATAGTGCTCTTTATTGGAAAGATCCAGGAGGTATTCTGCTTAATTGTTTGGTTGAAGATGAGGCTCAGCAGGTGATGCATGACTTCCATAAAGGTGATTGTGGCGGTCATTTGTTTTGGAAAACAACAACTCACAAAGTGTTGAGAGCAGGATATTATTGGCCCACTTTATTTTCAGATTTGTACAAAACAGTGATGAGCTACCACGAGTGTCAAGTTTTCCAAGGAAAAAGGAAATTTCTTCCTCTTCCTTTGAAACCAGTTTCAGTAAATGCTCCCTTTCAGCAGTGGGGACTCAATTTCATAGGGGAAATCCATCCCGCATCATCAGCACAACATTGATGGATCTTAACAAGTACAGATTACTTCACCAAATGGATCGAGGCCATTCCAGCAAGGCAGGCCACTGATACAGTAATCATTCAATTCTTAGAATCAAATATCTTGTCTCGTTTTGGTTGCCCTCACAAAATCATAACAGATAACGCAGCAGCGTTCAAATCTAAGAAGATGGTGTAATTCTGTAACAAATACAATATTGTGTTGGGCCATTCAATAGCGTACTACCCACAGGGCAACGACCTGGCAGAATCATCAAATAAGTCTCTAATAAACATAATCCAGAAAATGCTGGAAGAAAATAAGAGGAATTGCCATCAAAAGCTCATCAAAGTGTTATGGGAAGATAGAGTCAGCAGCAAGAAATCCATAGGTATGTCACCATTTGAATTGGTTTATGGTACTGATGTTGTTTTTCCTACATCGCTTACAGTTCCAGTCATGAGACTATTGCAAGAGGCTGGCAGTGAAGAAGATGATAATCAGCAAAGGATCAATCGAATGATCCACCTTCAGTAGATAAGAGAGGAAGTTTCTCAGAACATTATTCAGTTGTAGGAGAAGATAAAGAAAATCTATGATCGTAAGACCAAAGAAAAAAAGTTTCAGTTGGACGATGTGGTGTTGAGATTGGACGCACAAAATGAGGACAAAGGGAAGCATGGTAAGTTCGACAACCTATGGAAAGGACCATACAAAATTTCAGCATATAGGGGACAAAATGCCTTCTTGCTCTCAGAGATGGATGGCCAATATTGCCCTGGAGGGCCAGTGAATGGTAGGCTTTTGAAGCACTACCACTGTTGAAGACAATGGATTAAAAACTATGTCACAATCATTACCATGTTATTTTTGGTCATATTTCAAGTACAGAGTCATTGAAGTTTGGGGCCCGAGGTGAAGGCTATAAAACTTGAATGATATGTGTACGGTTTGCTGGTTTTATTTAAGTTTTTATTCATATTTTGAGTCAGAGTCAGTCTGCATTGTGTCAGTTTTCAGTATTTTTGACCATATTTGCCCAATGGATAAGGCTACTTGGTCTACGGTGTTCTTGGCACCTCCAAGGAGCTACCATCCCCATTGGAGCCAATGTTAGTGTCAGTCTTGTCATACTGCCATCAGTGATCAAATTTTCTATTTTTCATTTGCATAGTAGGAGTCCCATACCATAAATTTTCATCATTCCATTAGGTCATGGATTCATTGATGGTAGTGGTATTTCCATCATTTTTCCCTCATGTGAAACTTGTTGATTCCCCTCTCTATGGTCTTCATTCATGAGTCACTTTCTCTTTGTAATTCATATTATTAGGTCATAGGGTTGGTCTCATTAGGTTCTAAGGTTTCATCATGATCAAATTAATGAGTCAAGTGTCAATAAATATCAACAAGGTCATGAGGAGGTCAAATAAACTCAGCGGCATCTTATCTGGAAAGATCAAAGAATTTTTCTATTGAGCTTGATGTAATTTTCACCTCAAAACCATGTTTTGAGGTGGAAAACATGGTACTTTTCTTTTATTATTATTCCTTATGTAATTTTATATCTTCATATGTAATAAGTTGAACTTCAGAAGTTGTTATCTCCATAAAGCCACCACCCTAGTTTTCAAAGGTGTTTCCCATAGCATATTCAATGTAAAATCATGTTCTAATTATGTCCATCAGAAAGAGCCCGGAAAGAGCTTTCCAACGGTATATTATACTCTCAAAACTAACTTCTGGATTGAAAAATATGCCGAAGTGAACAAAAGACCCCAAAAGCCTAACCTTACCCCTTTTCCCATTTGTTCCTTAGACTTTATTTAATATAATCTTAAAGTTTTTCAATCGCAAGTCCCCTCTCTCGATCTGATCGCACCATTTAAATCCCAACTCCCAATTGAGTCACTCCCGATTGAGTCACCCCCGATTGAGTCACCCTCGATTGACCCACCTCCGATGCAATCGCATTGCATCGCCGATATGATCACCCGATCGCCACATAACCTCGCTTTCCCTCTTTTGATTTCCCCAATGTGATGAATTGCATATCGCCCATCGCATATTTCATTCCCACAAACCTTTGCTTCCACTAAACTCCCCTTTCGATTCCCGATTTCGATTGCGATTTACCCCCGGTCCCACCATAAGTCCTTTCCGCCCCACTCCAAATAAAAGTGTTTTTCCCTTCGTAAAGCCATAAATTGATTTAAAATATTTCTTAAGTCTTTTATCGCATTGGCCTTTCCTCCATTGCATCGCATTATTTCATTTCTCCTAGCACATAAATCTGCTCCCTCCACCCCACCGATGCGATTGATCGCATATCGCTCATCACAATCGGCGAATCCCATTGTGTAATACACCCGCTCCCCTTCCCGATTGCGATTGCGATTCGTCTGGGTCCCACCTAAAGTATTCCGCCCTTTTCAAATAAAAAAGGGCTTTCCCCTGTGTTAAAACAATTTTTCATATTTTGTCTTAAAAAGGCTTTCCTTTCATCGCATCGTGCGTTTCCTCTGCTATATGTCACGCCCATTTCCCCTCCGATTTGCGATTGCGATTTCCATAAAACCCATCACATCGCAAGTCTCCAAATCACTTTCCATTGCTTATTACCCCCGCTCTATTGAATTACTCCATCGCATCGCAAAAATTCCCAATCGCATTCTCTCCGCTAGGTGATACACCCCCCCCCCCCTCTTCCGATTGTGATTTGCGATTGCGATTTGCGATCACAACGCGGGCCCACTAATCCTTTCCTTTGTTCTTTTTACTCAAAAAAGGGGATTTTTCTTCATTAAATGGAAAAAATTCAGTTTTATTGGTTCCAAAGGGAAGTTCTCAGCATAAAGGGATTTTCCAACAAAAGAAAAGAAACAGTCAAAGCCGAGAGCTAAATATAAACATGGAAATCATTATAGCACGACAGCAACGATAAAAAGGGAGGAATGGTTCCAAAAATTGTCTTTCTTCTCCTCTGTTTGAGCAACAGCAAACCTTCTAGATGTTCCAAAATATGTTGTTTCCCCTATTTTTCAGGGGCATACTGTTGGTCTTTTTCCTATGTTCAGATTTCAGTTTCTGAGCTGGTGAAACAGCTCCTTTTTATGTGGATCTACTTCCCTCAAATTCTGTATATTTAATGTAATTATTCATCATTTTAAAGGGGGAATAAAGTGTGGAATAAGTTGGAAATCACTGAGGACGCTCTGCGCTCCATTTGTAACAGTTTGGCAGGGAATTAATAAATATATGCAGCTCTAATTTGTGGGATCCCTATGGTATGGATTTTAGCATTGTTTTTTCCTTTGTGTTCATCTGTTAATTGTTATGTTTACCATTCATTCATTCACATTTCTAGTTGAATGCTTTCAAGATAGATAGGTAGAATCCATTGTATAATGCTCTGCCTTGGGAAATCATTCAATGCTCTATGTTTTCTGCTGTTTGAAAAGGATCCATCTCCTATGCCCTTTTCAGCTTCTCACCAGTCTTACCATTCTGTCATTATTTAAACTGAATTGTTAAAATCCCTACCTACCTTGCCCCATGAAATACCCTGTATCTCTGATTTAATTCCTCAGATTTAAACTGCCCCATATGTTCCATACAACCCTAAAAATTTATAAAACATTTCCAATTATTATACCTAGCCTAAAATCAGTTTACTCTTATATTTCATTGAATATTTTTCTTGGAGAGAGCCCTCTCCTGACCTTGTAGGGCTAGCTACAAGGCTGAGCGTGGTTTGAGGTTACCCTGATTTGCCTTCCTTCAGCCTAAGGTTCAAATTAGGTGCTAGCAAGTTTCACGATGTTGTTACTCTGGAAAAATTTCTAATTGTCGTATGTTGTCACTCCATCGGTGCTAGGACTATGTCACTTTTGTTACTCTGTCACTGATGTTACACCATCAGTGTTGTTACTCCATTACTGTTGTGACTCTATCACTGTTGTTTCACCGTCAGTGTTTTTACTTCATTACTGTTGTTACTTCGTCACGGTTGTTACACAGTCATTGTTGTTACTCCATTATAGTTGTGACTCTGTCACTATTGTTACATCGTCAATTTTGTTACTATTGTTACTCCGTCAGTGTTGTTACTCTGTCAGTGTTGTGACTCTATCACTGTTATTACTTTGTCACTGTTGTTACATCGTCAGTGTTGTTACTCTGTCACTAATGTTACTCCATCACTATTGTTACTCCTCCGGTGTTGTTACTCCGAAAAAATTTCTAAGCATTCGGTGTTGTTACTCCTCTGATGTTGTTTTTCCAAGAAATTTTCTAAGTGTCTGGTATTGTTACTCCTCTGATGTTGTTACTCCTCCGCTGATGTTACTCCATGGTGATATTTTTCTAAGTACTTGGTGTTGTTACTCCTCTAGTGTTGTTACTCCGCCAAGGTAAGTTTCCAGGTACATCCTCGACCAACTCCGTGGATTTCATTGGTATTTTACTTATGACATGGCCAACTATGACTGATGACATACATACTTTAGTTGGGGTGAGGTCTCGTACTTAGTAATTATAAGGATGATTATTATGGTAAGTCTTGTCAGGAATGATTCACTCTTAATCCTTCATTATTTTGTATAGTGACTAATCCTTCTTCATGTCACCTTCCTAACATCGTTATTTTTCCCATTTCCCTGTTATTACCTAAGGCATGGTTGTTTTTACATCAGTCACAATTATTTTTGTTGGCCAATTTTCACGTTGAATTCAACATATGTAGGTCTTTCTGATTTTTTTTTCTCTTTGGTGAATGGGAAATACTTTTAATGGTTTAGGCCTTCTTTGACATAATGATTGGGTAGTAAATTTATCTTTGTTTATCTATAAACATAATCTTATTTTTAAGGAACAATTATGCAAATATGATTTCATCATGCCAGCTTTCAACTTTTCTAATTGGTCAAGTCCCTAATTTTGTAAAATTTATTATGATGACCACAAAATTGTATTTAAATCTTTCTTCCATTATCTAATGAACTGTTCCTCAACCCCAATCTCAGCAATGAAAAAGTAGTCATTTAAATGTTATTATTTTTTGAGAAGCAAAACTATCAAAGTTGAAAATAGTTACTACACAACTTTTTACGCCATCCCTAGCTCTTGAGGAGCTGACCTTCCACCCCATATATTAATTAATCTTTTATTGATTAATAATAAACATAGTTGAATTTTAAACATAAATAGTCAACTAGAGGATAGGAGGTCTCATCACAATCCGACCTACCACGATCATAGGTCCTAATAAAGTGGCATTACCACTGCTGGTCACCAAGCCACGGTAATGGTCTTCGGTCATAAAACTAAAGGACAAGAAGCCTCATCACAAGTCGAATTTTTCACTTTTGTTAGCTCCCATGAATGGCATTGTTATTAACTGGTCACCACGCCAGAACAATGATATTCATTTGACATCTAAGTAAATTGAGAGGCTTTTTGTAACTATGTACTTATTTCTAATAGATGGGACACTGGCATCTCAATGGGTTAAAAAGGCATCCCTATCGAGGCTATGGATGCCTGCTGGCAGTAGTGGCTATGCCTATCGTATAGAAGTTAATTTAATACTATAATCTACTTGGTTACCTTGTTTTCTCAAATCAAATTTCCAATAAAGTTGATTGTTGCATATACAAGGTTTTCAAGAACTTGTGGTTCATGGGGTAATATTTAATCGGTTCTTACATGATGGTGGTTATGATTTATATCTATTATTGAGTTATAAATATTTACTTTACATGTCATGGATGAAACTTTTAGGATATTTGATAGTTGACATTTTGTATCATCTAATCCATCATTCATTTATTCTACAAGTATCAAATCATTAACCAAAGATAGTTTCTTTCCCCAATCAGTTCGTAGCTTAACAACACCACTACTGTTTTGAGGTGGAACAAAGAGGCCTAATTCTAATTTTGAATCCCTAGTAATTGGACAGACCTTGAAAAGAAAAGAATGAGATAACTAATTCTCATCATTTTTGTGCTCATAACAACCAAAGCTTATGGGTATAGGGAATGCATCTTTTCCCTTCTTATCCATTATTATCCCATGCCATTCACAATATTATTATGTCACTTTTATTGTAATGAGGTAATTGAGGTGATGAATTACTGATTAAGGATACTCATGAGATGTTTTAAAGGAAACTAATCAATTTGGTGGACGGAAACCATGCTACACTTTCTGATTAATTTTTTCAGCTTGCATGGCTTCCACCTTACGCATTACTTTCAGCATCAGCTCAGCTTACATCAGCTTCAAGAAATATCAATCCATACATGCCATTCCACATTTTTATGGAGGTAAAACTTGAGGTAAAATAGCATAAGGTTTTGATTTATTAAAAGTTTAGGAGAATGTCATGAAAAACCATTGAGCATTATTCATTCATATTTTTCAACCATTATTTCCCCTTCTTTACCACTTCTCATTTTTCAGAGACACAAAATCTTTCAGTTTTGGGGAGTGTTACTTTCGTTATCATGAATATGCCATTAATATTATTTATCATCCATCAATCTCCTTATTCATTCTCAAAATCTCCTTTATTCCATTTTGTTATATACCAAACAAAGATTTCAACCATGATTGTAGCAACCACCTCAATTTGTTTTCTAGTGTAGCATGAGCACATGCTAATTCTCCAAATTGGGGGAAGGGTTGCTATGCATGATGAATGATTTCTCATTTCTTCCTCATTTAAGGTATACAATCCCAAAATCGATTTGTGTATATCCTTAAAACTATCAATTGGATTCTTATGATTTTTGGACAACAAAGAGGTATCATTAAACCCAGAAATTTTCAAGCTAAACAAATTTGTAAATACTAAAAAAAAAAAAAATCATGCATTATTACCAAAAACCATTTTGCTAACATATTGAAATCCATTCATTGCATTGATTTGATTTTAGTATTGGAGAAGCATTGATCTAGTATAAATTTTCTTACAAAATTTCGGCAAAAATCTGGTTTGTAATGAAGTTCATTTTTACTTGTATCATACTTTGTTATAACTTCATATACATATGGTCGAAATTAAATATGAAAATTGTATTAAGGAAGCATTTGGGGAAGAAGCCTTATCTTCCATCAATATCATGCGTTGGGGTGAAATTTTGATTATTGTACTATAACTTGGTTTATACAAAAGCATTGGGTTGGATGAGGACATGAAACATGTTCAGTTTAGGGGAGATGTTAGGCCACTAAATTGTCATTCTTATTACCATTTCTTAACATATATTTCATCCATTCCTACCATTCTTTTATCACATTAATTATCATAATTTATCATTTAATCCCATTTCATAATTATTTATGCTCTTATGGATAATTATTTATACTCTTATGGATAAGTAATATTTATTCTCATTTATGTTTAATAAATTGAATATTATTATGAATTATTTTGTAAATGATGGTTTATTAATGAATTTTTTATAACTCGCAATTTTGGCCTCCAAGATCTCTTTTAGATTGCAAATATCATCTTCAGTTCAAAATTAAATATTCCAACTCATAAATTCGCTAGAATAACAAGTGACAGTTTTGCGTTGGACATTTCGGGAAAACAAAGAAGAATATTGAAAATCTGATACATGGGTTTTGTGTAGAACAAACCAAATTAGTTTGTTAAGAAGCAGTTTTCCAAAATTTGGACTTCGTTGGGAGAAACACAAGCTTCTTCGAAGGACATATTCGCATATTTTTTGTTGTGGCCGTTTTCCAAATTTCCTCAATTGCAATAATCAGATTTGACTTGTTACGGTTGAATCATGGTGGAAAGATCTCTTAGATTTTGTAATCAGTTGGTTGGAAATTTCCCTTTTGTAGCTTGTATATTTTGTTAGGGTCCTATAATAATAGGGTTCATAAAATTTTGAATTGACTTTGATAAGCCTTGTAAATATGTACATACCTTGCTTTATGCAAGTTGTTTTTCCATATTTTGAAAAAATCAAAAGATAATAAAAAATCAAAAAATAGGGTAAAAAGTCCTAAAAGAACAATCAAAGGATTTAAAAAAATATATACCCCAAAATAAAAAGGAAATAAGATCTGAAAGTGAGCAAGTCCAAATGCCACTACTTTACTTTTTACTGCAAGAATAATGATTATGTGCAGAGTGTCAAAAAATGCCATAATCCATGATCAGTTAAATAGTTTAACCTTAACTTTTCATGCTTTCAAGTTCATGTTTTAGATAGAGAATAAAGATTTGTCAAACAGTTTAAACTTGAAAAATCAGTAGATAGATAGAGAATAATGAGGTGCTCAACAATTTAATCTGAGCCCTCGGATGAAATAAGGAAGATTTAGATAGTTTTATGCTTTAAGAGAAAATGTTTTAAGGTTGCAAGCCTAAATGCACCTGCAAAATGAAGAAAAAATGTTAGAAATAGAAGTTAGGTAGGTAGAAAGCAGTGGAGAAATCATGTAAATAATACATCATCGGGAAAAATCACTAATTTACCCTCCCCCATGAGTATTCAGGATTCTAAGCTATCAGTCAAAAAGGCTCAAAGCATTTCTCTGACTTTTGTTGGGACCGGACCCAAGGCTCTATGACTGGTTAGTTAAAAATATTGAGTTCTTACCTTAAACCCTCATTCATTAACATTTACCCTTCATTCATACATTAAAGCCCCTTTTTCCTAAGTAAAGACACATTCTTACTTAGTAAAATTGTAACCCCTAAATAATTAACTTCATCCCTTCAAAAGCATTCAAAAAAACCCACAAAATCACATTTATCCTAAGTATTAGTGAAAGAAATATTATTATGAGGAATGCTTGATTTTATACTATACTTAGAGATAATATGTATTTTTTTTTTATTACACTACCCTTTCATATTAACCTTTAACATATTGTTATTAAATCCCTAAGAAATACCCTCCCTTACTTATTAATTCCATTATATCTAAATACCCCAAAAAACCCACTATTATAAACTTTTGACCAAATTCTATTATCCCATGTGCGTTAATAAAAAACCCAAATTATAAAGCCCTTTGGTCGAAAAGATTATCATTATTCTATGTATCCCGCACCTATAGTTTTTTAACTATCCAAACGGTTGAAAACTATATAAATACATATATTGTGCCCGCACAATAAAAATATCATAAAGGTTTAAAAACAAATGTTAAACCCCGCTTATATCATGATTAAAACATTGTTAAAATGTTTTAAGCTTATCCCCGCCACTATATAAACTATGGTTTAAACGTGTTTTAAAACATTTATTTCATAAAATTAAACCATTGTCACCCATAAAATAGCCCAGTCCCACCGTTCCATTTCAAAGAAACTCCCGACACGATCTCAGCCGTTCACATTAAATCCTCAAATCCAATGGTCGACATCTAATATCACATAGAAAAGGTGCAAGACTGCCTGACAGCCAAAGCCACGCAAAATGAGTGGTTTCACATCGACCCCTCCCCTCCACGTGGCCTCCCCTAATTGGATCGCGTGGGTTTTTTTTTAAATCACTTACCACTGAAAACATACACTATAACCGTTGGTTTTCAAAATCTTTGCTATCTGAAACTGCCTCCCGCTAGACAAGACCTGCATTCAATGCAAATTCATACTTTTTAATAAAACCTGTGGTAAATGCGTTAATTCATTTCTTTTGCACGCTTAACCTCTGTATTGTTTTCCCGACTGTGTAAACCTATTATAGCCTATTTCAGCCATTTTTATGCCAAAAAACCTCCTAAATTCACCAAAGAAACCTGTGAAGACAGTGGAGGAGCCGCACCTGCTCCAAATAAGCCACTAAAGTTATCAAATCAACCAGAAACTGAAGAAACCCTTTCAGAGCCGATACATGCATACAAATAGGTATTCTTCTGAGATTCAAACCTGTAACTAAATTGAAAAAACCTTTTTAAAAAGAAAGAGAATCATTTCAAAGTCCAGAAATTGAGTAATTAAATTGCCCAGAAGTCCCAAAAACAGGCCAAACTCTGGAAAAATTTTCCTAGAAACCCTATTTGTCTGTTGCGCGGTATTTTCTAGGAAATTTATCAATTTTTCACAGTTTAATGATCAATTTGAAGCTCTAAAAGGCCAGAAATCCTTTGCAGGTGCCCTAATCTTCTGTAAATCCTTTTTCAACAAATTTTTAGCCCATTTTTTAGTCAAAAAACTTAGAAAACCCTTGTTTTCTATTTTAGACCAATTTTTAGCCTCAGAACTTCTTTTGAAAAACATAATTGGGCATAAAATCCAAAAAGAAACTATATTTTGCCAAATTTTCCCAATCAAGCCTCTGCAAACTATTTAAACTTGCAGAAGCCAATCAAGATGTCTAAAAAACGAAGTGTAATCAAGCCTGAAAATTCTAAAACTCCTAAACCTACTCTAGCCAGGACTCCAAATACTGCAATTGTAGTCAATCCATTACAACCCCAAGTTGTTGATATTGAGCATATTCCCCTAGCTAATATTGACTACAAAATAGCTGATCCCATAGTTGAATTCAATCTGTTAGATAACCACAACTGGTGTTTTGAGAAGTCTTTAGATGATCATGAATAAGCTCCTATTTGGGAATCCAATTTGCCCAAATATGTAGTCCCTCTCACTCACCCTTGTCAACAAATTATCAGATTATGTCACCAGTACTATATTCCTGAACAAAGAGCTATTGTGAATGCAAATAAAGAGGTCCTATTTACCATCACTGCAGAGTCAATAAACCAAATGTTGCAGCTTCAACCAGACCCCCAAGTAGTCCCTTTGTCTATTGAAGCCCTCACTAAGCTATACATTGGCCTAGATTTCCCTAAAAGATTCATGATTTTTCAGACTTTTATGCCCCTGCATGTTGAAATTCCCAAGTTAAACCCTCCATATTCAATTGCCAAGTTCCCTAAAGGTTCAAGGCATGTAATTTCCATGCTTTCCTTCATCCTTGGGTATTTCACTGATGAGCACACTGATGAGTCTATCTTTGGATTTTTGTCCACCTTTTCTCCAGGTCAACCACCTTCAGTTATATTTGACTATGCTGATTTCATTATTGATAGTATTCACTATCAATTGACTAATTTATAGCTTGAAGGAGTATTCAGATATACCTCATATCTTTTCCACATGTTTCTTTTCTTCCAATCAGAGAGCTTTCCAATTTCACTTCAAAAGTTGGATATAGAAGGAAAATCTCTATCAGTTATCTTTTGGACATCCATACTCAGAAAAGAAGGCACAGATTTCAGTTATTCAGAGTTTGCAGAGTTGTTTTTACATCCAGTAACCACCATGTTGACTAAAACAGAGAAGCCTAGAGTAGGTGAGGAAATGAATAAAATATTGCAGTTATCAGAACAAATCAAAGTTGGTGATTGGTATTTGTATGAGAAATTCACTGAAAACATAGTTTTTGGTTCTAACTTATTGCCTTACAAGTTACCCAAGCATCCGTCAATGAGGATCTTTGCCTTGGAGTACATTAGGAAAATCCTAAATTCATATTCAATTAATTTCATGGCAGCCAAAAAGAAGACCCAATTCAAACTCAAAAAACAAATTAGGTCATTCATATGTAATCACAAAGATGCAGAAAAGGAAGCAGCAAATCAACTACTGGAATATAAATTATAATAAAGTTTCCCATGGAATTATGATCCACAAGGGATCTTAAGTAAACTAAGGGTAAAATGTAAATTGACACCCTTTGTCCATGAATCAAAGCCAGAAGTAGAGAAGTTTTCTAATCAAATTGAGTGGGTTGAAAACACTTTAACATAGGCAGTAAACCAAAGAAATACTAGTCACACTTTGAAAATTGCCAAACAGCCAAAGACATCCACTAAAAGAATCAAAGAAGAGGGAGCTTATACTACAGAGACTACAACAGAAGCAAATTTTAAGATTATTTACAAAAAGAGGCCAAAACTGGATACAACAGCTAAAAGTAAAGTAACAATAGATGTTGAAGAAACACAGCCCTTGAATACCAACACTGATTTGCCAGAGACCAATGTAGCTACTGTAGTTATCAGTGAGCCAAACCAGAATGAAGAACAATTGATTAATGAAGATGCCCAGTTAATGGAAAGGCAGCAAAGTATGGAGCTTCTTCCTCACATTCAGCTGAGGAGAAATATTTGGATATTAAGGAGAAATACAAACAAATCAAGTTGAAGAATGAGGAAATCAAAATTCAAATATATTCTCAGTTTTTGAAGCAAAATCCAGGTAATCAAAACAAATTCCTATCAGCATTTGATTATTCAACTAAAAAATTGATTATGTCTGTATTACAGCCCACAGTATCAGTGCCAAAGACAGTTGTTGACTATAAGAAATTTGATATGGAAGTAGCTACAGACAAAATCCATGAATTAGATCAAATTGAGTTTCGTAGGCAAAACTCAGAGATGTTGTATTCCACAGTCACAACAAAAGCTATAAGTGCTCATAAGCTTCAAAATACCATCTCTAATATGCAAGATCAAATGAATATGGATAAAGCTTCATTATATGCAAAGGATCTAAGGATTAAAGCCTTAGAAGATTTAGTATTACATGTAGGATATGATCCTACAAACATTAAAGCAGCAGAAGCATTGGTTAAGAAGAAAAATGAGGATATAGTTGCCTTGAGGAAACAGCTCAAACTTCCTCAAAGTGAGCATCCTCAGACAAAGGAATTTTTATAGGATCAAAAGGAAAAATATGAAATGATAAGTTTAATTCTTCAACTGACAACTCAAATTAAGGAAATGGAAGTACAAATGGACCAACTTGTCCAAGAAAAGGAGATAGTAAAAGAACCAGTCATCCCCACAATCATCCCAGTCATCACTGTAGCAGTGCCTTCAACTTTAGGAGAAAATTTGGCACCCAAAGAGCCACTGGCTGTTGAGATTCAACAAGATGATGAGCTTAGTGAAAAGAGTCACCTTCACTAAGTGGGCCCGCAGGCTATTTTCGATGCAAGTCTATTTTTAGACTATATCTATTTTTAGACATGGTGATCATATTTCAGAAGTTGCAGGATGCTATTTGTGGATGGTTGGTCAAGTTGGAAAAATATATGAAATTCTATTTTTAGAATATTGGGCGAAGTCTATTTATAGATCGTCAATCTAAAAATAGAAGTGTCGATTATTATTAGCTCTTAATAATAACCTGACAATAAACAGCAACTTATTCTCTTGGAGCACTTAGTTTCAGTGCACAGATTTGGAAAATCAATGGGTTGAAGGAATTACACAATTCCTAGGGTTTACTAGTGGTTCATGCATGGAGGAATCAGTTAGAACTAAAGTGGCAAAGTTATGATAGAGTTGGAAGAGTAGTTCATGGAGTTGTTATTCAGTTTAACTCAGTTAATGGAGTTAAACTCAGTTGAGCTAGTTGTATCTAGTCTAACTGAATGATACACTAGTGATATTGGAGTGAATTAATTCACAAATAATAACTCATTAATCAACTGAACAATACAGCAGTTAACTACAGTGCATGGCAATTCTAGTGGAGACCCAGTGGAGAGATAGGTGAAATGGCAAGATGGACTATCTGTTGTGACTATAATGACGCATTGATTGCACCACACACACATTGGAGGTGCCAATGAGGATTGCACAGTCAAGGCAAGGGTAATTCGAATTCAATCAGAGCTATTCTTCAACAGGGACTGCGCAATGGAGGCAGGCTAGTAGGTGGCAAGAAATCGATGCATGGATTTGCAGATTTCTTCTTATTAGTGTGTGACGATTGATTGTACTGAGAGCTTGAGGTACTAAGATTTGTATAAGATTGTTACATGATCTCCATGATACATAATATATGATAGTTGGGGTTTTCAGCTTCAGGCTTTCCCGTTAAACAATTGTGTTATGTGCGATTTTTTTTAATTTATGCTTCACATGTGTTTGCAATTAATTTTCCGCAAAAGATTAACAGTGGAATGATTCTGTATTTTGCAAGAAGTTAAATATTGTGAGATCAAGGGAATCTGGATGTATGCATGCTTAGTGTATATAATTTCTACATGGTATCAGAGCAATGTTAATTCTTGTATATTACAATTGTGAAGAATTGTTGAGTTTGTGCTGGTGGACAATTCGAATTTGCTACAAAAAATTCTTGGTGCAGAAGTTGAGTATACATTGAAATGTCTTTCAATGGGTTTCGATTGGAGTATGCCCTTGATGGGAGCTTGAATTACATAGCCTGGAAGGATAGGATGGAGGCGGTGCTAGAGGATAATGGACTGAAAGACTTCATTGATAGCGATGTTCCTAAGCCGGGATCTAGCGATGTTGCATTACTTGACGCATGGCAAAAGAAGATAGCAAAGACAAGAAGAATTATGTTGGAAGGTGTGAAGGACCATATTGTGTCCAGCCTTCATGGGAAAGCCACTCCATTCTTAATATGGAAGGCTTTGACAGATTTTTTCCAAAGTAGCAGCAACCAGAGGAAGTTGGCGCTGAAAGACAAGCTCAAAAAAATAAAAATGGAGAAGGGCGACAGTATTCCAAAATATCTCACTAAGTTTGTCTACTGTAGGGATGAAATGGGAAGTGTGGGATTACTATTGATAATGAATATTTGGTGAGCTTGGCTCTCCTTGGGCTTCCGAAGAGTTGGCATAACTACAAAGACTCTGTCAATGGATGAGAGAAACTGTCAGGATGGGAGCGAATTTGGTCGGATCTTGTGTAGGAGGAGATAAGGTGGGGTACCAGGGATGGCTCTTGATCGAAGAATAAATATGAAGAGAATTGTGCTTTGGCTACCAAAGCAAGGAAAGGGAAGGGGAAGAAATTTCCTTCAAAATCTGATGCTAAAGGCAATAAATAGGATTTGTCCAAAGTGAAGTGTTTTCACTGTCACGAACCTGGGCATTTCGCCACTAACTGCCCACAGAAGAAGAAGAACAAGAAGACTGCTAGAGCTGCAGCTGGAGAGGCCTTAGCCTCACAATTTGAACTTGATTTCTCTTTGATAGCATGCTTGGTTTCAAGCTATATGGGATCGATGTGGTATCTTGATAGTGGTGCGTCTTTCCATATGATGGGAGACAAAGAGTTGTTTAGTGACTTGGAGGAGAAGGACCTCCAAATGCATATAGAGATGGGCGACAATGGTCAATAGAGTGCGACCAGCATTGGGACCATTACCTTTGAGATGGAGTTCGGTAATCCATTCTTGTTGAAGGATGTTATGCATGTTCCAGGTCTGAAGAAGAACTTGGTCTCGGTCGCAATGTTGGAAGACAAAGGTTATGATGTTGTTTTCAGTGAGGGAAAATCCTTCCTTTGACATAAAACAACGGGTCAAACCAAGAAGATAGGGATTCGAGTTAAGAATCTCTACAAGCTGGAGGTAGATGGTTGTGCTGCAATGGTGGAAAAAGCAGAAGAAGTGATGAGCCGGGATGAGGGCGAATTATGGGAAAACCTCTATCATTTATCTTTTGGACATCCATACTCAGAAAAGAAGGCACAGATTTCAGTTATTCAGAGTTTGCAGAGTTGTTTTTACATCCAGTAACCACCATGTTGACTAAAACAGAGCAACCTAGAATAGGTGAGGAAATGAATAAAATATTGCAGTTATCAGAACAAAGCAAAGTTGGTGATTGGTATTTGTATGAGAAATTCACTGAAATCAGAGTTTTTGGTTCTAACTTGTTACCTTACAAGTTACCCAAGCATCCATCAATGAGGATCTTTGCCTTGGAGTAAATTAGGCAGATCCTAAATTCAGATTCAGTTAATTTCATGGCAGCCAAAAAGAAGACCCAATTCAAACTCAAAAATCAAATTGGGCCATTCATATGTAATCACAGAGATGCAGAAAAGGAAGCAGCAAATCAACTACTGGAATATAAATTAGAAGAAAGTTTCCCATGGAATTATGATCCACAAAGGATCTTAAGTAAACTAAGGGTAAAATGTAAATTGACACCTTTATCCATGAATCAAATCCAGAAGTAGAGAAGTTTTCTAATCAAATTGAGTGGGTTGAAAACACTTTAATAGAGGAAGTAAACCAAAGAAATACTAGTCACACTTTGGAAATTTCCAAACATCCAGAGACATCCACTAAAAGAATCAGAGAAGAGGGAGCTTATACTGCAGAGACTACAATAGAAACAAAGTTTAATATCATTTACAACAAGAGGCCAAAACTGGATACAGAAGCTAAAATTAAAGTAACAATAGATGTTGAAGAAACAGAGCCCTTGAATACCAACACTGATTTGCCAGAGACCAATGTAGCTATTATAGTTATCAGTGAGCCAAACCAAAATGAAGAACAATTGAATAATGAAGATGCTCAGTTAATGGAAAGGCAGCAAAGTATGGAGGCTTCTTCCTCACATTCAGCTAAGGAGAAAGATTTGGATATTAAGGAGAAATACAAACAAATCAAGTTGAAGAATGAGGAAATCAAAACTGAAATAAATTCTCAGTTTTTGAAGCAAAAGCCAAGTAATCAAAACATATTCCTTTCAGCATTTGATTATTCAACTAAAAAATTGATTATGTTAGTATTACATCCCACAGTATTAGTGCCAAAGACAGTTTTTTACTATAAGAAATTTGATATGGAAGTAGCTACAGACAAAATCCATGAATTATATCAAATTGAGTTTTGTAGGCAAACCTCAGAGATGTATTCCACAGTCACAACAAAATCTATAAGTGCTCATAAGCTTCAAAATACCATCTCTAATATGCAAGATCAAATGAAGATGGATAAAGCTTCATTATATGCAAAGGATATAAGGATTAAAGCCTTAGAAGATTTAGTATTACAGGTAGGATATGATCCTATAAACGTCAAAGCAGCAGAAGCATTGGTTAAGAAGAAAAATTAGGATATATCTGCCTTGAGGAAATATCTCAAACTTCCTCAAAGTGAGCATCCTTAGACAAAGGAATTTTACAGGATCAAAAAGAAAAAGATGAAATGATGAGTTTAATTCTTCAACTGAAAGCTCAAATTAAGGAAATGGAAGTACAAATGGACCAACTTGTCCAAGAAAAGGAAACAATAAAAGAGCCAGTGATCCCCACAGTCATCACTACAGTAGTGCCTTCAACTTTAGGAGAAAAGTTGGCACCCAAAGAGCCACTGGCCACTACAGTGCCAGTCACTTCTTCAACAACTTCAGCAACTGAATCCTCTACAACAGTGTTGCCACCTACAGATGAAAGCAGTCAACTAGTGAAAGCAATGGAAGAGATGTCCTTGAAAACAAATGAAATTAACACGTTGACAAAGATGATTGAAAATCTTGAGAAGACAAACAAATCAACTCAGATAGATGCTAAAATACATGAACAAAATGCAAACAGGTCGAGTGAAGAGGTAAAGAAGCTACAAAAAGAATTAACTCTCAAGGATCAAATATCTTACATAAAAAATTACCTATGGAATAATGTACTTGAAGCCATCCATGATGTATGGCCTTCAATTCAAGTAATTTTTTAGCAGAGAGAGTTATTATTGGCAACCCAAGCAGAGATCCAAAAGACACAAGCTGATTTAGCTGATAAACCAGAACAGGCTGTAAGATTTATCAATTTCCTCAACAGCAAGAATAGACAGGAACTGGAAGAATTAACAATCAATGACAGGACAACAACTATCCTAGAAATTAGGAAAGTTACCACCAAAAGAAATTTAATGAGGCAACTTGAAGAGAAATGTGAAGGTATGAATACTACTATAACCAGATTCATGGTTAAATTCACCAATTTAAGGCAAAAGGGGATTCCTGATATCATGGTTATTAATGATAAGTTAATGCCTCAAAATGATTATGACAAGAAGATAAGAGAATATGCCAAGGAGCAGGTGAACAAGCCAACAGATCAAGGCATTCCCACAGGAAAAGTATTGCTGAAAAGTTTTGAAGATTTGTTTTATTTGCAGTATGAGATCAAGCACTTATTGGTCATCAAGCCCACATTTTCTAGGTACACTGAAGCTGATGAGAATTTTAGGAAACTAAAAAATATTCAAATTCCTAAAAATGAGGATTGGCAAGCATTGACTGGTTTATTATGAAGAATGAGAGACAAACAAATGAAAAAGGAAAAATCTATTTGCTGATTTCACTGTCAAAATAGATTTGACAACAATAAAGCAGTTTTATTGAAGGTTAAAGAGTATCTGAAATGAAAGAGTATAAGTGAGAAAGAGTATCAGTGAAGGCAAGTTAGATTCAAAAATATCTAAAGATCCAGCAAAAAGGACACATAAGCAGCCAGCTTCTTCTTATCCTAAGACAGTTTCTATTTCTTTTGAATAAAATAGGACAGCTTGCTGATTTGTTAAGCAGCTATCACTATTATTGCTGTAAGATATTTTATTTTCCTAAGTTAATTCCTAGAAGTCATCTAGGATATTTTGTAAAACATTATGTATAAATACTTCACTCTTCGGAAGTATTTTTGTTGTGGAATAAAATTGCTGGAGATTACTATAGATATTTTGTTGACTTGAAGGCTTTGGGTTTCGATTTTGAGTAGTAGACTGGATCAACTATTTCGAATCATAATTCAGGATCCCTCTGATAAGCTATCTGGAGTGAAGTACTCTCTAAAACTTGTCATTGTTATCTTTCTTTGTTACATGCATACATCTATGTTTTAATTCTAAATCTGAATGTATAAATAGGAATATTACTACAGGACATGTTAATAGCACTCTGTTTTTAACTAGTTAACATTTCTTTGTTTTCTTCTGATTTCCAGTGTAGGGAACCCTTAATTGCTCCCTCTCTCGTTTGACCTATATCTACTGCTTCCCTTTTTCAGATCAAAGGATCCTTAAGTGCCCTTTATCCCGATCATACCACCTCACAAAACCAATTTTCCAAGATCTCCAAGGTTTATCTATCTTGCCCTGAATACATTTGACCTTTTAGGCCTTCATCCTAGTTCTGTTAGCTTGACTTAGACTCCATAGCCCAATGGACAAGTATATTTCCCTCTATCTATCCCTCCAAGTGAAATTTTCCCACCAAATCCAAAAAAACCAAACCAAAATTACACTTTCATATCTAGCCTAATATTCACAAATTAAAACAAAGTTAAAATTTAAAGAGAGAGACCTCTTTGAACCCTAGGAAGGCTAGATCCTAGAGTTTGAAGTAGGTTTGTGGTTACCTCTAGTATTCTTAGACTAAAAACCAAAATCCCACAACTTAATAATTTACTGAAGTGATAAAATTACTGGTGACCATACTGGGGAAATAACCAGTCCTCAGTCATAAAATTAGTCTTAAAGGAATCATTTAATCCATCCTTTTACTTTAAGATTGTTTTTATAGGTTGTGGGTATTGAAAAATTGTAATTCTGGCTTCTAGGAAAACCTACTATACCAGGTCTAACCCGGATCCTAAGCTTGTTTTTATAGTGGATAACCTAGACCGAATTAGTAAAAAGAAAAAACAAACAGAAAACTAGAGGCTCAAATCTCATTAATAAGATTCAATTCATTACCGAGTGAATCAGTAAGTCTGAAAGATATTGATTTTGATCTGAAATTTGAGCATTCCTTTTTTAAAAGTAAATCTAAAATTGATTTAAAAACTTTTGTTTTAAGCCCTGCTTTTATTTCACTTTTGAAAGCAAAATAGAAATCTATTGCAGTAAGTTCTAAATCTAAGAAAGCTTAATATCAGACTAAAGTTGAAGAAATTAATGTTACTATTCTAAAGGATATTGATAAAGCTATTGAATTAGCTCATTTGTTGACTTATGCAAACAGACCTCCAGTTTCTCAATTGCACACCACAATAATTCCAGCTAGAGATTCATCTATGTATGCTATTACATCATTCATAAATTCAACTACCAGCTCATCTACGGATCCATTTATCCCTAAACTACCTCTACAACCTAGAGTATTATTTCCACCAATCACTTCATCCCCTATATACATCAGTTCACCTTTTGATTTCTTAAATACATCATCCTCCTTTCCCAACGCTTCGAATATAATCTTTAGTTCATCTGCTATCATTTCTAGTACAGCTCCAAGCAGTTCTACCTTACCTCCTAGCCAAGCTAAGCTTCAATCTATGGCTACTAGATATGCTCCCCTTGTCCTACCACAGCAGCTTCATGACATGCGACAAGACTATCAAAATAAAATACCACTGTTTGATGGCACTACTCAATATACTGCTCAACAACACATTGCTAAGATGACAGACTTCTTTGAAATTTATGAAATTTATGACTCAGATGTTCAAATGAGACTATTTGCACAAACTTTAACAGGAGCAGTTAAGAAATGGTTTAAAGATTTAGTTGCTGGTAGTGTAGCTGATTTAGTTGTCTTTTTTAGTTTGTTTTTAAATAAAGGAAAAGAAAAAGAACCCCCTCCAAATTTTGTCTGAATTTGATTCCTTGAAAAGAGCTCCAAATGAGTCATTCCAAGATTACTGCACCAAATATAATAGTGTCTATAATTCTATCCCGGCAAATCTTAAACCCACTCCTTATTCAGTTATGCTCAAATTCCCTAATGGATTTGACACAGATATGGCTTACCAATTAAGGGAAAGAGATGCAAACACCTTAGAAAAAATGCAAAATAATGCAGTTAGTGTAGAAGTGAACATTCTAGCTAGAAAAGCTAGACTTATAAATGAAAGAAGAGTGACCATTAAAGAAGAAAATGCTAATTCAGATACAAAAATGGATGTTATAGCTAAAACTTTAGAAAGAGTGATTGATAGACTAGATAATATAGAGAGAAGACCTCAGTGGGATAACCAACAACAGATTAGAAATCCCAATTTTAGAAAAAACATAAATTCTGGAAAAACAAAAGAAACATCCCCAGACCAAACAATTAGGCCACCATTCCAAGAGAACTATGCTAAAAGTTCTCAGAATAATAATGATGATGAGGAGGATACTATTAATATAATGGGAATATATGACAATAATACCATTTTCCTTACTCAGGAAGATCAATAATTGTTTGAACTTCAACAACTTAAATTAGATTCTAGTGAATCATTTGATTATAAGCAAGGTTATGACTATGCAATAAATGAAATACACAGTCAATATAACCTTAGAAACAAGAAAAATAATGAGTCTTCTACCAAAAATTCTTCCCAAACTCAGAATCAGAAAAAAGTAGAAGCCCCTAAAACAAAAGTTCTGCAAATTCTCCCAAGGGAAAACAAACAAAACTCAAATTCCTCCCAAAACATTTCTAGTCCTATAAAAGCATCAGGCCCTAAAATTGTTGATATTACTGATGAAGTTGCTCAAGCTGCAAGAGATTCACAAAAATCTACTGCTTCTAAAGCTTCTAATTCTGTAAAAACAGCAAATTTAGATCCCAAAAAACCTTCTGCTGATCCTAAAATAGTAGATCCAAAAACTTTTACTTCAAAAACATCCACTGATAATTCTAAGTCTGAAAGAACATCTACTGCTTCACAAACAATCCCTAAAAATAAAGTTAGAAGTAGTAAAACACAAGAAACACAAACAGAGAATCCTAAAACACTTGAAAATGAAAAACAACTGTAGAAAAACAAGAAAAACCAATACAAACTACAATTACTAAAGAATAATTGATTCAAATTAGTAAAAATCAACCTACATTCAACATACAATCAGAAATTGCAAAGCTTAAAATACCAATTCCTTTGACTGAATTGGTAAAAAATGACTTGTATAAATCAACCATAACTGAAACATTAAATATGAATGATGGAGAAGACTCCATAAATCTAAATGATGATCATCCAGAGTTGATTTTTGGCCCAGATGTAAATGGAAAACATGCAGATGGAGCAGTTCCTCCATTTTATATCAGTCTCACCATTCATGATCAAATTCTACATAACACAATGTTAGATTCAGTAGCATCCCATAATCTAATGCCGAAAGCCATCATGGAAACTCTGAATCTAGATTTGTTTTCTTTTGATTCAATTAAAGTTGAATGTCTAAGTTAGATCAAGGATTTGTGTGTAACACTAGTTCAATACCCTGGTAAGAGTATATTAATGGACATTGTAGTAGCTGATATCCCACCAAAATATGGAATGCTACTTTCTCTCTCATGGGGAGCAAAGTTGCAGGGATCTCTACAATTCGACATGTCTTATGCTACTATATCAATGTTTGGCCAGCCTAAAAAGTTATATAGGGAGACATTAATGAAATACATGGTCAATAGTGTTGAAAGATTTATAAACTACCCAATTTACTCTACACCAACTGACCTTGATTCTTTATCCTATGTAACTCTTAAACAAATTAAATCCAAACTAAACTAGTAGATAAAAAGAGAGCACTAAACAATGATAACATTTTTCATGAATCTCAATGGCATTTAGACTTTTATGGTTCAATGAATAAGTTAGGAGCAAGAGCAAGAGTCTGGATAACAAATATGGAGACTAATCATTCTGAAGGTCATGCTTTCAGGATAAATTTCAAATGTACAAATAATATGGCCGAGTATGAAGCCCTCATCCTAGGACTCCAAATCATTAGGAACTCAGGAGGAAAAAGATTTTAATCATGGGAGATTCAGATTTGATCATAAAACAAGTAAATGGAGTTTATTCTGTTTACAATGCTAGACTAAGCAGATATAGAGACACTGTCATAGATTTAACTGATGATTAATTGGAATGTAAATTTGTTTTTATACCTAGAAAACAAAATATACAAGCTCATTGTCTTGCAACTTTTGCTAGTACATGCAATTTACCATTCCAATGTAATCATAGATATACTGCTCAAGTCAAACATAGGCCAATAATTCCAGATAATCTTAAGTATTGGCAAATTTTTTCTCAGGATGGACAAATTTACAAGTTTATGAACAATGAAGGAGAATTTCATAATTGTATTATAGATACAGATTGTACAATAAATCATGATTTGGATTGTGAAATAGATTTAAATGACTTAGATGTAAATAGAATAAAGTGTGATAAACCAACTAGATTTAGTCAAGCTGATATACATAGCTTAGAGAAAGAAGAGATTGAAGAAATCATTGAAGATGAATTAGATATATTGAATCTTAAAGATATTTTTTTACCTAAAGGTTTAACCCCCTTAGAGGATCTTTTTGACTCCAATGATGTAGCTAGAAAACCAAAAATGGAGCTAGTAAGATCTGACATAGAAGAATGTAACATTGGTACATAGTTAAAACCAAAAATAATCAAACTGTCCAAAATTTTACCTCAACAAGAAAAGGATAAATATATAGAACTTTTAAATGAATATCAAGATGTGTTTGCTTGGAGTTATGAATATTTAAAATCTTATGATACAAACATAATCCAACATAAAATTTGAATAAAAGAAGATCAAAATCCATTCAAACAAAAGTTGAGAAGGATTAACCCTGTGCTATTACCTTTGATTGAAAAAGAAGTCAAAAGAATGTATGATGCCCAAATCATTGCACCAATTAGATATTCTGATTGGGTTTCCAACTTAGTCTCAACGAGAAGGAAAACAGGAGAAATTAGATTGTGTGTTGACTTTAGAAATCTTAACAAAGTATCTTTAAAGGATAATTACCCTTTACCTAAAATGGACCACATATTACAAAGGGTAGTGTGTTCTTCAAATATTTCACTGTCAAATGGTTTTTCAGGATATAACCAGATCCTAGTCCAAGAAGAAGACCAAGCCAAAACAGCATTTACTACTCCTTGGGGCACTTTTATATATGTAAAAATGCCTTTTGGTCTTATGAATGCAGGAGCAACCTTTCAAAGGGCTATGGACATAGATTTTTCAAAGGAAATACATGAGTTCTTAGTAATTTACTTAGATCACATTACTTTGTTTTCCAAAACAGATAATGAACACTTGGATCATTTGAGACAAGTTTTTATCAAGTGTAGGAAATATGGCATCCCTTTAAATCCTAAGAAAAGTCTATTTGGATTAGAAGAAGGTAAGTTACTAGGACATATAATCTCAAAAGAAGGAATCGGAATAGATCCAGCAAGGATAGAAGCAATTCTGAACATCATCCCACCAAGAAACATCAAAGAATTACAAGCCTTTCTAGGTAAGATAATTTTTTTAAGAAGATTCATATCTAATTTAGCTAAGATAATTAAAGAACTAAATAACATGCTCAACAAGGATTCAGTTCTTAGATGGACTGTTGAGGCTAAACAATCATTTAACTCTATCAAACAAGCCTTAACAAAAACTCCAATCCTAATAAGTTCTGATTTTAAGAAAGATTTCATGATTTTTTCATTTACTTCAGAACACACCATTGTTGTAGTTTTACTGCAGAAAAATGACCAAGGATTTGAACAACCCATAGATTTTTTTAGTAAGGCCCTTAGAGATGCCCCTTTGAAGTACAACATTATGGAAAAACAAGCCTTAGCCTTGGTTAAGGCCATTAAAGACTTTAGAGTTTATATTCTCTACTCACACATTATTTCCTAGGTCCCAAATTCTGTAGTTAAAGACATTCTTACTCAGGATGGTCCTGATGGAAGAAGAGGTAAGTGGATTGCCACTATCTTGGAATATTACATAGATATAAAACCCACAAAACTCATTAAAGGTCAAGGACTAGCCAGACTTATGGCTGAATCCAACTGTAATGCCCTAGATATAAATTTTATTGCTCAAGTAGATGATCAAGAAGAGATGGCGACTCCATCGATCAGTGAAGCCTTTTCACACTCACCTTGGTATACAGATATTATATTTTTACTCCAAAACTTTCAAGCTCCTCCTAGATGGTCAAGAACCAAAGCCATATTTTTAAAACTTAAAGATGTAAGATTTTGTATCTTAGATCATGTACTTTTTTGGAGAGAGCATAGTGGGATTTTACTAAATTGTTTACTAAAGGAATAAGCTCACAAAATACTTGAAGAATTTAATGCAGGTGACTATGGAGGACATTTATACTGGCAAACTACTGCAGACAAGATCCTGAGAGTTGGTTTTTACTGGCCTACCTTGTTTGCTGATGTCAAAAAATATGTTACTTGGATCCATGATTAATGGAAGTATAGGGATGGATTTTCCTCTTGCGTTGAGAAGGAAGAGGAGAAGGGGTACCTAGATGTGAAAATGTTCGCCCTGAAAGGGGGAGTAAATGTGGTCCAAATGCTGAAGGTGCTGGGACAGTAGAATGCAGGTATGGGTGGGGTGTAGAATAGGAAAAAGGAGGAGTCATGCCAAATCCGGGATACATACTACCTGGAGAGTGAAAAGTGTCCAAGGGGCTGGACATGCCTTGAGGGAAACTGTAGCCCAGAAGAGGTTGAGCAGAGGTAGACATGGCAAAAGTAACAGGGGAAGATCCCGAACAGGCAGAGGAAGAGTTGGAGGGCAGACTCGGGGGAGGACTTACTCGAGGACACGAGAAGGAGTAAGTCGATCAACCGGAAACTGAGGGTGAAGGCCAAGAAGTTTTCGGGAAAAACGCCTTGGAGGCGCAATGATGACGGGAAGAAGAAAGACCGACAAGGGCAGCAAGGTGCAAAATCAAGACGTGACAAGGGCAAGGAGGTGTAGTGTCGATTAATTTTAGAGTCTTTGCCAGGTGGTGTTAACCAGGCTCTTCTTCACTTAGGGTCAGTGTGTGGCGTGCGTTAATTTTAATTGATTAAACCCAGACGTTTTGAGAGTAAAAGAAAAAGTGTGTTGTGTAATGGAAAAGAAATCTGCAGTAAATAAAACTGAAAGAACAGAAAATTAACAACTAAAAAGGCAGCAATTGAACCCAAGAAGGTGGGTCTCTCAAAACTAGGCTAGAAGGGGCAAATCACACTAACAAGAGACCAATAGATCGAAGGTTCGGAGGGACTGGGATCTAATGGAGAAATCTGCTGGAAAGTGGTGCAGAAAGCAGCAAAGAGGCAGGGGCAAGGTTGCTGCTAGGAGATCAGCTAAAAAGAGGGGGTCAAAAGGGTGACCCTAGAGCATAACCCAAACAAAGCGAAAGGCAGTGTATAGAAAGGGAAGAAAAGCTGACCTATGAGGATCTGAACAAGAGGTATCAGATCTGAAATAAGGCTGAAACTTCTGGAAATGCAGACCTCTGAAAACAGCAACCAAATCTCCCACAAAAAGTGGAGGGAGCTGAAGCCCTAAGGGGCAAGAGTCCCACTTAGGTGAGTGAAATATATCAGAAACAGGTCTGAACAGGTGGAGACAGAGGCTGGAACACTCTGACAGAAGCTTCAGTGAAACCCAGAAAAAGTGCTGGCAGATGGCAGAAAAAAGTGCAAGTCGCAGGTTTGGGCCTGTTTTCAGGCCAGGTCACAGATTTAGGGAAGAAAAGTGCGACCTCAAGGCCAAGTCGCACTTTTTGGGCAGATAAGTGCGACCTGCAGATCCAGGGTTGGTTGCGGCAGATTTCAGAAAATTGTGTCGTCTCAGCTGCGGCTAATGTCGGTCACCTACGCAATAAGGCCAGAAACACACGAAAGTGAGAAATTTGAAAGTTTGAGGGTTTTAGAGGAAAAAAAACTAGCATAAAAATAGGAAAAACAGAAAAATGAAGAGAAACCCTAGGGTCTGAAACAACTGGATATGCAGGAAAATAGAAAATGACAGTGGTCGCAAAAGAAAGCCCGTGTGGAGTCACCAATTGTTAGCATGAAATTTTGTCGTAAAAAACTCACTTTAGCTATGCATATCAAGTAGCCCTAACATCAAGTATGGCTGCAAAATATCTTTAGATTTGCTGCATAATATTAGATCTAAGCATAAAAGACATTAAGCAGATAAAATGTGAAATGGCTCCATGCATCCAATGGACAAGGCAATAACAATGTATAAAAAAAATATTTTATTATATTAAAGAATGGGGCACCTGAGAGGAAAACAAGAAAGGTGTTTTTCAGTTCTCCTCTGTGGGATGGGTTCTTGGAAGTCCTCAGTGTTTCAGATCTAAAATTCCTCTTTTTGGTTGATATGAAAAACCCTAACAAAAATGGAACTCAATGGGAGTTCAAAATGCAAATGAAATAAAATTGGTGACCAAGAGTAGATCTAGTGTGATCTAATGCAATGGAGGTGACTAATGAATGGGAAAACCCCTCCTATTTATAACAAAATATTGGGGTGTTCTAGAACCTGGTGCATGAATAAAATATTATTAAACATCTTCTAGAATTACCCTTTAGGAATATTTTATTATATTTGTTGGAGGGAAAAGGATTTTTGACTTGGTCAATTCCTTTATTTATAAATAACAAATAAATAAATGATTTATTTATTATTTAAGGGAAATGAGGGGAATATAATTAAATAAATAATGGTTTTTTTAATTATTTAAAAATGACTTAGTCAAATTTAACTAGGAATAATATTTAAATAATGATTTAAATAACTTATTCTTAGGAAATTATTAAATAAATAATGATTTATTTAATTAATTACCTTTCTTTGGGTTAAATATGACGAAGAAGTGTAAACAAATGTGGTGAAAATGATTTTACTTGGGGTAAAATTGGTCTTACATGGTGTACTTGGGTTCATCTAACGATAATGGGTTAGATGACCAAAAAATGGTGTAACAGATTACCCCCCAACGTACGAGTGTTAGGAGCAAATCGTATGACCAAAGTACGTTGTAAGAACTGAAACAAGATAGAAATGAAAGAGAGGAATGTAAGGTGATCTAAAGTGGTAGAGGACTAGACCCTGAGGAGACGAGACTTACAGGTGCAACAAGTCTCAAGTGTATGATGTGGTACCAATGTGAAAGGCGGCGGGGGAGGCATACCTATGCCCGCCGAAATAAGAGTACAAAGAATAAGGCGCCCGAAAAACCACGGAACGCACTAAGGGAACAAGGATTGGTTAGAACATGAGGCAGAGGAATACAATAATGAGCCCCACATACATGCTATGCCTGGAATAATCGTTAGGACTTATATAATAAGATTTGAGTACATGAGATACAAATACACCCAAATGCCCCCTACACACGGGGACGGGCTCTCAACATCTGACGAGGACATGCAAATCGTAGAGGGGTTGCAGACGGTTGAGGTTGATATCATCCGATGAGAGGAGCTGCATCAAGGGTGGAAATGAAGAAGTCATCCAGGCATATGGGGGGCTACCTGCAGGGCCACCCCCTCCTGAGGGTTGAGACATCTCACACATGCCCGGGAATCATCAATAGCTGTTGTGGCATCATGGTACCGTCAAGTGTATATATCACAATCATGTTGAGAAGAGCTCGAACCAAGATCAACTACCCCCTGGACCCAGCTGCTGGAGAAGATAAGTTGATGTCGACAGAAGTAGGCCCGCCAGAGGTGAGGCAATAAGGGAACCCCAACCAAGGCATGGGAGAAAAAGGTAGAGCGACCAATAGGGAGACAGGAATGATGATGCTGGAATGGGGGATAGGTCCAATGGGTACCATGAAAAACATGAGTACAAACGAGTATCTCATGACGGAAATCCTCAATAACAGAAATGAGTGTGGGGGCAAAGTGATGCCCTCCACCGAAAGGTGGTGTAAGTGAGGAAGTCTGATTTTAAGGATAGGTGAAGTAAGACTCCGTGGACGATGGGTGTCCTATTAAAGTACTGAAATACAGAAAACGAACATATGTTGGCTATCTACAAGAAAACGCATCTCGAGGGGGAAATGCTAAGGGTAATATTTCTTAAGATAGAGTGCATTGCAAGGATTAGGAAGGGGGTGCCCTTCAAAGTCCTCTAAAAGGTATGCCCCCTTCCTAAGATCTTTACTAATGATGTAAGAACCGAGCCATAATGAGTCGAACTTCCCACGACCGAGGGTATCGTGGGCCTGGTCGTATACTAGAACAAGGTCACCTTCATGAAAGGTGCGAGGGTGGACTTTGCGGTCATACTGAGATTTGGTGCACTTTTTGGTCGCTTCAAGGGTTTGTAATGCAACACGGCGATCTTTGGAGGCACGCTCTAGCATGACAAATCGTTGTTCTAGAGGTTGGGTATCGGGGAGAAGTTCGACGGCTAGGTGAAGGGAAGGGATTTCACACTCGATTGGTAAGACTGCCTCCTCACCAAAGACAAGGTGGAAAGGAGTGAAACCAGTGGTGGTTTTAACTGAAGTACGATAGGCCCATAACGCAGGGAAGAGCATGAGGTGCCAATTGTTTTTTGTGTTTATTAACCGTTCTTTGAAGCATGGTCTTAAGAACTTTGTTGACGATTTCAACTTAGCCATTACCTTGGGGGTAATAGGAAGATGAATATTGGTGTTCAAAGCCCAAGAGTGAAGACATTTCATGCCAAATCTCATCTTCAAAATGTCGGCCATGATCAGAGACTAATTTTTTGGGAACTCCAAAACGAGCGATGACATGGTTGAAGAAAAAGAGGGAGGTTGTGGCTGTCGTGTTATTGAATGTGGGCATAGCTTCGGCCCATTTAGTGAAATAGTCAACCGCCACAATGATATATTTGTGGTTACCAGTGAATGGGGGTCGACATTCCATAAAGTCAATGGCCCATTTGCAAAAAGGGCCAGCTGTGATGACAGGATGAAGGGGAGCGGGTGGATTTCGCGCCTTAGGGGCAAAATGTTGGCAATTGGAACAGTGTTTGACTGCTTCAATGCAATCACTAAAGAGAGAAGGCCAAAAATACCCAGCGCGCATGATTTTCTGGGCAGTGGCAAGGCCAGAGAGGTGGCCACCGCAGGCGCCGCTATGACAAGCATTGAGGACTTGTTCGGCTTTAGCATGTGTGAGGCACCGACGAAGGACAGTATCTATGCCACGACAATAAAGATCATCACCGATTAGAAGGTAGCGAGAGGCTTGGTGGCAGATACGTCGGTGATCGTCATGATCAAGGTGAAGGGCGAACGTTTGGGTTCGCAAGTAAGTAAGGATATCACCGTACCATGGATCGTCGGTGGTGATGGCAAATAAATGTTCATCGGGGAGAGCCTCATTAATTGGAGTGTCTTGCATCCCAGTAGGGAGGTCAAAAATGAGTTCAGCAAGGGCTAAACCTTTCTTACTTTTTGGGGTGACAAATTCAAGGTCGAATTCTTGAAGGATAATGACCCAACGAGTGTATTTCCCACTGAGGATGCGTCGGCTCAATAGGAAAGTCATTGGGTTGGAATCAGTCACCACCTTGGTGGAACGCAAGATGATATAATGACGCAGCTTTTGGACCGAGAACACAATAGCCAGTGCTAATTTTTCTTCATGTGAGTAAGAGATAGGTGGACCAGCAAGGTTTTTACTGACATAGTAAATTACATGTTCGGTGCCATGATCATCTTCTTGAATAATGACACCAGCGACCGAATGGGTGGAAGCGGAGATGTAAAGGATGAAATCTCAGTTAAAGTCAGGATGAAGGATCAAAGGGGCAAAGGTGAGAGCATGCTTGAAGACATCAAAGGATTTTTGAGCATAGGTGTCCCAGACAAAAGAGGTGTGAGAGCGAAGAAGTCGAAGGAAACCATGTGCGGTAGTAGCGTAGTCGGGAACGAAGCGCCGAAGGAAATTAGCTTTGCCTTGGAGACTTTGCAGCTGTCGTAAGGTACAGGGGATAGGAAGCTCAAGAATGGCTTGAACTTTCAAAGGGTCAAGAGTGATCCCTGCTTTAGATACTATGAAGCCAAGGAGACGGCCTGCGGGAACACAAAAGACACATTTTAAAGGGTTAAGACAGATGTTATACTTGCGACAGCGGAGGAAAATGGTACGCAGATCATGCATGTGTTGGGCCCGATGTTTAGAGCATGCAATAAGGTTGTCTAAATAGGCAAGGATAATATGAGCTAAGTCATGGAAACAATAAGACATGGCTCGTTGAAAAGTGGCACCAGCATTTTTAAGACCAAATGGTATGACTCGGTAGGCAAAAGTGCCCCAGGGACTAATGAATGCGGTCTTAAGTTGATCAGCACGACGGATAACGATTTGGTTGTACCCTGAGAAGCCATCCATGAAGGATAAAACTTCATGTCCCGTGCACTCATCAATGATTTGGTTGATAAATGGTGTGGGGAAGTTGTCTTTGGGACAAGCTTTGTTCAAATCGCGAAAGTCAGTGCAAACACGAATGGTGCCTTGTTTTTTGAGGACGGGGACAGGATTGGACACCCAAGTGGTGTATTCAATGGGATAAATGAAACCAGCCTGCCGGAGCTTATTGATTTCAGCTTTGATGGCGTCGTGTCTGGATGGATGAATGGGTTGCAATTTTTGATAGACCGGGGTGGTGTCTAGCCATGTGTCGATGTGGTGTTAGACAATGGCGGGATCGAGTCTGGGAATTTCTGAGTAGGACCAGGCGAAAACATCACGGAATTCTTTAAAGAGTTTGGTGTATGCTTCAATTTCATCCGGAGTGCATTGGGCACCCATAGTGATGTGTTCTTCGATACCCGGTTTGACAGAAATGTCGATTTTGATGGTAGGAGAGATATTAGCCATGTTGCCTTCTTCGAAAGCGTCAGGGGCAAGGATGGGGTTTTTGAAGCAATCAAATTTATTGGGGATGAAGTCTTTGGTTTCGATAGCGTATTGGTCATGCGATTAATGTGGTAGGAAGTAGGCACGATGGTGCATATCATCCCATGGAAAGTCGGGTTCGGGCATGGCTTCCATGATGTCTTCATCGGACTGGAAGAGGGGAGGAGTGGATGGTAAAGAATGTTCAGGGGAGGTAGAAGTATGAAACACCTGATTTTGAGGGGAGGTGGTTACATTGGTGTCGTTATGGGGGGTAACAGCGGGGTCAGAGACTAAGGGGTCGGTTGCTGGAAAATGAGGTGAGGAGGAAAGGTAGGAAATAGTGGCTGAAGGTTCGGTCATGTCGGTATCGGACTGAGGAATGGTAATAGGGATAGATGTGTGGTCAGGGGTTAAAAAAGGAGGACGGGCAAGCGCGGCTTCGAATTGGTGGTAAGCGGCCAAAGAAGCACGATACTCTTCAAGATGGGGGCAGAGGTGGGTATAATGTCCATGGAAGTTGCATAAAGAACAAGGGTGATTGGTGCGCAAGTTTTTAAGTTTGGGAAGGGAACCAGGGAGAGTGACCTGGACCGTGGGAATATCAGATTCTGGAAACGTTTCATTGACCACGATTTTGAGGTGTGGTAATTTAGGGCAGGTATGGGTGGCGTGGCCAACAACATCGCACAAGGCGCACTGGATGGGATGTTTTGGAAGGCGAGGAGGAGTGGAAGTTGTCGACGCCACCGTGTCTTTCAGTGCCCCCCTGTGAGATTTTCTATTGTTACCAGACATGGTTGTAATAGGAGGAGGGGCTGGGTGAGGAGACGGAGGTGTGGGAGCAGCGGAAGAGGTCATGGGTATTGATTGAACTGGAGTCAAAGCAAGATAGGGCTTGGGTTGACCAGGTAAGGTAGGGGCAGGGGGGCTTAGGTACCAGACGGGTATACCCAAGGTCAAGTTGGGTAGGGAGAGGGTAGCCAGGATAGAAACAAAGGAAGCTCCGGGAGGTGGAGCGAGGAAAGGAATCTGACCAGCAGGAAAATGGCCAGGGGGGACAGGGCCAAGGGGATTGTAATCAGGCGGAATTGTGCCAGTAGGGAGAGAAGATTCTGAAGCAAAAAGACTGGCTAGTGGGGGTGAAGGGCTAGGAGCCGGAGGAGTTGGGGAAAGTTGAGGTTGCTGACTAGCCAAAGTGGACTGTGTAAGGTCAACTAAAGATGATTGCATCATGCAAACGTTTGCCAGGCTAGGGTCAGAGAGGGTAGGTGAGTCAAGAAGGGTGCCAAGCAAGGAGGGGTCTTTGAAGAGGCCGAGAGGGGCACGAGGCTGAGACGTAGTCGCGGTGGAAATATAGGACTTAGGGGAAATCTGGGATTTGGGTGTACAATATGATAACTAGTCGATGGTGACGATTTTTTTGTTATGCGGGAAGAAAATCTTGCGGTAAACTGCGGATGGGACGGCAGACATGGCATAAGTGTAACTACACCCCAAGAGGATGTTGTAGTCAAGAGGGGAGGTGATCACTTCAATTTCTACACACACAGTTTTTCTGGCAAGAGTAATAGGACAGCGGCGGAAGAGGCTGACGGGCTGGGAAGCATGGCCATCCCACGCACGAATGGTGATTGTGGAAGGAGCCAACGCAGGAGATCTGAGTTGTTGCCAAACCGAAGCGGACATGACACAGGTAGATGCCCCCTCATCAATGACGCATTGAGTAATAGTGGAATTGTGGATTTGGACCAAGATTTGGAAAGCAACGGATGTAGGAAGAGGGGGATGGTCAAGTTGATGGGGATTGAAAACAATGAGCTGGTCATCAGTAGGGTCGACAGCATCCAGGACAATCTGATCAGAGGCGGCATTTCGGCGTAAAGGACCCTTAGGAATTTTGGTGTGAACTTCAACTTTGGGTGGAGGGATTTGTAAGGGACCATTGGGTGTCGATAGAGGCTGAGTGGGGGCCAAGGACGGGAACTCAGGGGTAGAAGGAACGGGAGGCCGAGTTTGAAGGGAAGGATTGGCGGGGAGAGATTGGGCTGATGCCATCATGAGGATCTAGTGATCGGAGGAACCAGAAGGAGAGGGTTGACTGGGTTCGGGGCCATGAGGTGACGGTGTGGCCATGAGTCCTTGTTGAGGGGAAGGAGCGGGAAACATAGCAGGTTGAGAGGTGTCCGGATGGGAAGGGAGAGTAAGAAAATATGGTTGCGTCTGCTTAGTGAGCTAAGACTCCCATAGTTGCTTCATTGGTGGTAATCGGGGACAAGCATGAGTGGGATGACCGTAAACATCACAACACGAACAAGGCTTGTTAGTGTGAAGAGGCCTAGTCGGCTTGGGCTGAGAGCCTAGGGATTGGGTGAGAGTGGGGGAATCAATGCAGGAATAGTTGGATCCATGATTAATGGAAGTATAGGGATGGATTTTCCTCTTGCGTTGAGAAGGAAGAGGAGAAGGGGTACCTGGATGTGAAAATGTTGGCCCTGAAGGGGGGAGTAAATGTGGTCTAAATGCTGAAGGTGCTGGGACATTAGAATGCAGGTAGGGGTAGGGTGTAGGATAGGCAAAAGGAGGATTCATGCCAAATTCGGGATACATGCTACCTGGAGAGTGAAAAGTGTCCAAGGGGTTGGACATGCCTTGAGGGAAACTGTAGCACAGAAGAGGTTGAGCAAAGGTAGACATGGCAAAAGTAACAGGGGGAGATCCCGAACAGGCAGAGGAAGAGTCGGAGGGTGGACTCGGGGGAGGACTTACTCGAGGACATGAGAAGGAGTAAGTCAATCAACCAGAAACTGAGGGTGAAGGCCAAGAAGTTGCTGGGAAAAACGCCTTGGAGGCGCAATGATGACGGGAAGAAGAAAGACCAACAAGGGCAGCAAGGTGCAAAAGAAAGACGCGACAAGGGCAAGGAGGTGCAGTGTCGATTAATTTTAGAGTCTTTGCCAGGTGGTGTTAACTAGGCTCTTCTTCACTTAGGGTCAGTGTGTGGCGTGCGTTAATTTTAATTGATTAAACCCAGACGTTTTGAGAGTAAAAGAAAAAGTGTGCTGCGTAATGGAAAAGAAATCTGCAATAAATAAAACTGAAAGAACAGAAAATTAACAACTAAAAAGGCAGCAATTGAACCCAAGAAGGTGGGTCTCTCAAAACTAGGCTAGAAGGGGCAAATCACGCTAACAAGAGACCAATAGATCGAAGGTTCGGAGGGACTGGGATCTAATGGAGAAATCTGCTGGAAAGTGGTGCAGAAAGCAGCAAAGAGGCAGGGGCAAGGTTGCTGCTAGGAGATCAGCTAAAAAGAGGGGGTCAAAAGGGTGACCCTAGAGCAGAACCCAAACAAAGCGAAAGGAAGTGTATAGAAAGGGAAGAAAAGCTGACCTGTGAGGATCTGAACAAGAGGTATCAGATCTGAAATAAGGCTGAAACTTCTGGAACTGCAAACGTCTGAAAATAGCAACCAACTCTCCCACAAAAAGTGGAGGGAGCTGAAGCCCTAAGGGGCAAGAGTCCCACTTAGGTGAGTGAAATAGATCAGAAACAGGTCTGAACATGTGGAGACAGAGGCTGGAACACCCTGACAGAAGCTTCAGTGAAACCCAGAAAAAGTGCTGGCAGATGGCAGAAAAAAGTGCAGGTCGCAGGTTTGGGCCTGTTTTCAGGCTAGGTCGCAGATTTAGGGCAGCAAAGTGCGACCTCAAGGCCAAGTCGCACTTTTTGGGCAGATAAGTGTGACCTGCAGATCCAGGGCTGGTTGCGGCAGATTTCAGAAAATTGTGTCGTCTCAGCTGCGGCTGATGTCGGTCACCTACGCAATAAGGCCAGAAACACACGAAAGTGAGAAATTTGAAAGTTTGAGGGTTTTAGAGGAAAAAAAAAACTAGCATAAAAATAGGAAAAATAGAAAAATGAAGAGAAACCCTAGGGTCTGAAACAGCTGGATATGCAGGAAAATATAAAACGACAGTGGTCGCAAAAGAAAACCCGTGTGGAGTCGCCAATTGTTAGCATGAATTTTTGTCGTAAAAAACTCACTTTAGCTATGCATATCAAGTAGCCCTAACATCAAGTATGGCTGCAAAATATCTTTATATTTGCTGCATAATATTATATCTAAGCATAAAAGACATTAAGCAGATAAAATGTGAAATGGCTCCATGCATCCAATGGACAAGGCAAGAACAATGTATAAAAAGAATCTTTTATTATATTAAAGAATGGGGCACCTGAGAGGAAAACAAGAAAGGTGTTTTCCAGTTCTCCTCAGTGGGATGGGTTCTTAGAAGTCCTCAGTGTTTCAGATCTAAAATTCCTCTTTTTGGTTGATATGAAAAACCCTAACAAACATGGAACTCAATGGGAGTTCAAAATGCAAACAAAATAAAATTGGTGACCAAGAGTAGATCTAGTGTGATCTAATGCAATGGAGGTGACTAATGAATGGGAAAAACCCTCCTATTTATAACAAAATATTGGGGTGTTCTAGAACCTGGTGCATGAATAAAATATTATTAAACATCTTCTAAAATCACCCTTTAGGAATATTTTATTATATTTGTTGGAGGGAAAAGGGTTTTTGACTTGGGTCAATTCCTTTATTTATAAATAACAAATAAATAAATGATTTATTTATTATTTAAGGGAAATGAGGGGAATATAATTAAATAAATAATGGTTTATTTAATTATTTAAAAATGACTTAGTCAAATTTAACTAGGAATAATGAATTAAATAACTTATTCTTAGGAAATTATTAAATAAATAATGATTTATTTAATTAATTACCTTGCTTTGGGTTAAATATGACCAAGAAGTGTAAAAAAATGTGGTGAAAGTGATTTTACTTGGGGTAAAATTGGTCTTACATGGTGTACTTGGGTTCATCTAACGATAATGGGTTAGATGACCAAAAAATGGTGTAACAATGATTATGTGTAGAGTGTTAATAAATGCCATAATCCATGATCAGTTAAACAGTTTAATCTTAACTTTTCATGCTTTCGAGTTCATGTTTCAGATAGAGAATAAAGATTTGTCAAACAGTTTAAACTTGACAAATCAGTAGATAGATAGAGAATAATGAGGTGCTCAACAGTTTAATCTGAGCCCTCGAATGAAATAAGGTAGACTTAGATATTTTTATGCTTTATAAGAAGATTTTTTAAGGTTGCAAGCCTAAATGCACCAGCAAAATGAAGAAAAAATGTTAGAAATAGAAACTGGGTACGTAGAAAGCAATGGAGAAATCATGTAAATAATACATCATCGGGAAAAATCACTAATTTCTCCTCCCCCATGAGTATTCAGTATTCTAAGCTATCAGTCAAAAAGGCTCAGAGCATTTCTCTGACTTTTGTTGGGACTGGACCTAAGGCTCTATGACTGGTTAGTTAAAAATATTGAGTTCTTACCTTAAACCCTCATTCATTAACATTTACCCTTCATTCATACATTAAAGACCCTTTTTCCTAAGTAAATACACATTCTTACTTAGTAAATTTTTATCCCCCAAATAATTAACTTCATCCCTTCAAAAACATTCATAAAAACCCACAAAATCACATTTATCCTAAGTATTAGCAAAAGAAACATAAAGATGAGCAATGTTTGATTTTATACTATACTTAGAGATAATATGTATTTTGTTTTATTACACTACCCTTTCATATTAACCTTTAACATATTGTTATTAAATCCCTAATAAATACCCTCCCTTACTTATTAATTCCATTATATCTAAATACCCCAAAAAACCCACTATTGTAAACTTTTGACCAAAGTCTATTATCACATGTGCGTAAATAAAAAACCCAAGTTATAAATCCCTTTGGTCTAAAAGATTATCATTATTCTATGTATCCCACTCCTATAGTTTTTTAACTATCCAAACGGTTGAAAACTATATAAATACATATATTGTGCCCGCACAATAAACATTTCATAAATGTTTAAATACAAATGTTAAACCCCGCTTATATCATGATTAAAACATTGTTAAAATGTTTTAAGCTTATCCCCGCCACTATGTTGGCAATATGATGCTGAGTGTTGTCCTTGATGGCAACCCACTTGATGAAGATGATGGCAACCTACTTAATGAAGTTGTTCTTGATGAGCTTGTGAATGATATATATCTGATGTATCTACAATCAGTATAGAAGGTGCAGAAGAAAGAATTTCCAGAATGGGCCAGAACAGTGATGAAAAGTGTATGTCACAAGGAATACGCGAGTTTGTCTAGGGGAAGTCATGTATGCACGCGGGAAATAACGTACCAAGTCGCGTATGCTCAATTGCGCTCTAAATATGTAAAACCAGGGGTTACTACCATGGTATTGACTCATTGTATTGAGCACTGGAGTGTCTATTTGATCCCGTCCAGGAATACCATCGGAAGTGATGTGGTTTTGACTCATGGTATTGATGAAGGCCAAATATATATAAGGAGAAGAAAATCATTGTGCATGAGTGTGCAAGTGTCTGGGCTTTAATGAATACTTCACTCTGAAGTATATCTGCATGGTTGAACTCTGCTCTTGATTGATAGATCTGAATCTATGATGCATCTATGAACATGGTGAAGGTTAAAGATCTCTAGATCTAGAAATGGTGAATCTCTTAGATGATCTGGAAAGAAGTGATGAAGACCTGGCGCAAATCTGCTGAAGAACTTGAAGAAATCTGGGTAAATTCATAGATCTGATATGTTGTGCAAAGTTTATCTTTTATAGATCTATACGCAGGTTCAGCTCGTGAAAAGCGCGTGTATACGTGGATCTGCTTCAACAAAGTCGCGTATAGATCTATACGCTGTTTCACTTCATAAAAAAACGCGTATATACGCGGGTCTGATTAAATAAAAGCGCGTATTATATCTGATCTTATGGTTGCTCAAGGTTGAATATGTTTCTGCATATTTATTCTGAATTCTGGGTTATCTCTGATATTCTGGTTACAGTGGTTTCACTGTTCTGTTTGATGCATTGGGCAAAGGTTGTTTATTGACAAGTAAAGGGTTGTGTTGGAGCTGTTTGATCCAGTTTGAAAATTGATGAAACGTGGTCTGCAGTGGATCTGAGGGTTGAAACCTTAAGTCTGAACGTAGAAGCTTTCTGCCAGTAGAGGCTGGTGCTAATATCAGGGGGTTGTTGCTCCCTTCCAGGAGAGGCTGGTAAACGAGAGAAGGTTGTAGCCTTCTGCAGGTGGGTGCCTGCGTATTGGTATGAGTCTGCACCAGTACATGTTGTAAGAAGTTTTCTTAATAATAAAAATTGAAGATTGAGACGACGACAGCGGTGGTTTTCTCCCGAATTGGGTTTCCACCTAAAAATCTTGGTGTTCATGTGTGGTTGCTTATGTGTGATGATTATTCTGTTCTTCCTGCACTTGTTTACTGTTTTCTAAATATCTGATGAATGAGTAATGCAATGGTCTAAGTCAATAGCTAAATGCATAATTAGATCACTGGATATACGCGAGTTCTGTAAAGGATATCTGCGTATATACGCGGGTTTGCTTCAGGAAAGTTGCGTATGGTTTTTAAGGAATAAATATCAAAGTTTTATTGTCTGCACTAAATACTGATTCATCCCCCCTCTCAGTATTTTTCCCAAGAATTGGTATCAGAGTAGGTCCTTCTGAAAAAGCTTAACCGCTAGAAGGAAGATCAAGCAAGATGAGCAATCAAGATGGAACGGCATCTATCAAGCCTCCACTCTTTAATGGAAGCAATTTAATCTTCTGGAAAATAAGGATGAGATCCTATCTTCAGTCTATGGGAGCAGATGTATGGGCCATTGTTGAACGAGGATATCAATATCCAGCTGCAGTACCAACAGATCCGACTGAAAAGAAGAATTATGAAACAAATTCAAAGGCAGTCAATGCTCTAACGGGAAGTCTAACTGAATCAGAATTTGTCAAAGTTATGCAGCTGAATACAGCAAAGGAGATATGGGACAAAATCATTCTAAGTTATGAAGGTGATGCAAAGGTAAAAAATGCAAAACTTCAAACTCTCAGAATTGAATATGAAAATTTAAAGATGCATAGTGATGAGAATATTGCCAGTTTCTTTTTACGTCTTGATGATGTTGTAAATCATATGAGAAATCTGGGAGAAACAATCACGGAATCTACTTTGGTTGAGAAAATCTTAAGATCGCTAACGGCAAAATTTGAATCAAAAGTCTCTGCTCTTGAAGAAAAACAGGATCTTCAAACTCTTACTGTGGTGCAACTTCATGGCATATTGACTGCATATGAAATGAGGAGAGGAGGATTATCTGAAGTCAAAAAAGTTGTTTTTAAAGCTTCTACAAAAGGGAAAGAATTTCAAAAACCAGAAGGATCAGGATATATCTCAGAAGAATATGAGGCAAACTTTGTGAGAAGACTCCAACTAGGAACCGGAAGATTCAAAGGTAAGCTTCCTTTCAAATGTTTTGATTGTGGAAGATTTGGTCATTATGCTGCAAAGTGGCCTTATAAAGAAACATCTGCTAAAGGGAAAGAAGTAGCAAGAAGGAATAAGAACTGATCTAGCACTAAGAAAATTTACTATACAAATGAAGACAGTGATGGGTTATCTGATAGTGAGGAAGAATGTGAACAAGATCTTAGACTTCTCATGGAATTTGAAAATAATTCTAGAGACAACAAGGATGCTCTAGATGACAATGATTTTCTTGATCAAAACAATCAACTCAAAATATGCTTGGAAGAAAGTAAAATAATCATAGAAACTCTAAAAAGGCATAATGAAGAAGCAAAGAAACACAATGAGAAATTAGAATGTGAAGTAGTAAGTCTAAGAAAAGAACTTGAGAAAGTAAAGACTCTGAATCTTAGATTTGCTAAAGGATCTGAAACCTTAGATGAGATTATCAAGTTTCAACGTTCTCCTATTATAAAGACAGGTCTTGGATATACCGGAGAATCTTCTCAGGCTTCAGCACCAAATTATCTAAAAGCAGCTACAACTGGTTTACTACATTCAGCCACTCAGCAAGGGAATAAAGAATCTTTACAGGTAAAGCATGATCATCACAATTCAAGGAACACTAACAAGGATATCTCTCAAAGAAACAACAACCAACAGGTAAATTCAAATAGAAGATTTCATGATCGCAGAAATTTCTACTTCAATGGACAATGTTTCTCATGTCACAATTTTGGTCATAAAGTTGTTCAATGTGTTGCATATAAAACCATCATGACAAGAGAAGCAAGAAAGAAAAGGATGGAACTGAACCAAAGAAGAACACCTATAACAACTTTTCTCCTCTTCAAAATGAAGTTGAATGTACTTATTGCAATAAGTTTGGCCATGAAGAATCTGAATGCAGGAGCAAAGTCCAGCCAAAACATCATTTTCCTTCAAGTTCCAAAGTATGGAAAAAGAAGGAATTACAGGTTGAAAATTGTGGGATAGCTTTATTTGCAGAAGGTGAATAAAATCAATGGTACATCGATAGTGGATGCTCAAGACACATGACAGGTGACAAAAGAAAACTTCTTGCATATAATGCTCTAGAAAAAGAAAAGAAAGTTACATTTGGAAATGATACTCCTGCTGTAATTAAAGGAAAAGGGTCTGTGTTTCTAAAAGAAAAGGTGAAGGCTAATGATGTCATGTATGTGGATGGATTAAGGCATAACTTGTTAAGTGTAATTCAAATGTGTGATCAAGGAACAGAAGTGGTCTTTAGTTCAAAGGAATGTGTGGTTCGTGATCTTGATACAGGTAAAATCATTATAAAAGGAAAAAGAAATCCTAGCAACCTGTATGTACTGAACGGCATAGATCAATGTTACTTGAGAAATTCTTCAGAAAATTGGCTATGGCATAGAAGGCTGGGGCATCTGAGCTTCTCTCAAATCAACAAAGCAAGCAGACTTCAAGTTGTTCGTGGTCTTCCCAATATTACTCTACCAGAGAGTATCATATGCAAATCTTGCCAATTCGGTAAGCAGACCAGAGTTCAATTTAATGCCAAAGAAGGATCATCAAGTAAGCCTCTTGAACTCATTCATACTGACATATGTGGACCTATGAGGAAAAATTCACCACGTGGGGAAGAATACTATATCTTATTTATTGATGATTTCTCTAAAATGTGTTGGATCGGGTTGATTAAACACAAAGATGAAGCATTTGAAAATTTTCAGATCTTCAAAGCATTGGTGGAAAATGAATTAGATCTAAAAATCAAGTGTCTTAGATCTGATCAAGGAGGAGAATATACATCAAATGAATTCCTTGAATTTTGTGAAAAACATGGCATAAAAAGACAGTTCTCTGTAGCTGGCACTCCACAACAAAATGGCGTAGCAGAAACAATGAATAGAACAATTCAACAAATGGCTAGAGCTATGCTTGATGATTCAGGAACTCCTGACATGTTCTGGGGAGAAGCAACACATACAACAGCACACATTCTCAACAAGGCACATGTTCGGTTAAATAGTGACAAAACTCCATATGAACTCTGGTATGGTAATTCTCCCTCTGTGAAGCATTTTAGAGTTTTTGGAAGTAAATGCTTTATTAAAAATAATGATGAAAAGCTTGGCAAGTTTGAACCTAGATCAAGCATATACTATTATCATCATGAAGCTGAGTATTGCTAAATGCTACAGGCTAAGGCTTTCCAAAGATTGTTAATGTATTGATATTGCATGTTGAGCCTCCATTCCCAAGAAGAAAACAAAAACAAATGTACAAGATGATGGTGACTTTGGTCTCACATCAAATAGAAGATAGTAGACAAGTGGATCCAATGAAGAACTCAGTACATTTATCCGAAAGATTCCATCCAATATGTTCAAAAGAATCATCCCGACCAAATTTTGGGTATGCTGAATCAAAAGCAAACAAGGAGGACTCTGTGATCTTCACATTCGCATGTCCACAATTTGAACCACACATACCACAATGCTGAATCACAGCCAGTAAAGATGAATGTTGATTCAATCCACGAATGAAGAGCTTGATCAAATTGAAAAGAATCAAACATGGGATTTGGTACCAAGACCACATGACAAAAATGTCATTGGAACTAAATGGATATTCAAGAACAAGTTAAATGAGAATTGGGATGTTATAAGAAACAAAGCTAGACTGGTTTGCAAGGGGTATACTCAACAAGAAGGTATAGACTTTGAAGAAACTTTTGCTCCTGTAGCTAGACTTGAAGCCATAAGAATGTTTCTTGCTTTTTCAAGTTTTCAACAAATCAAAGCTTATCAAATGGATGTTAAATCTACTTTTCTCAATGGTGATCTAGAAGAAGAAGTGTATATAGAACAACCGGAAGGATTCATTTTGGGAAATGATGAAAATATTGTTTGTAAACTTAAAAAGGCTCTATATGGTCTCAAACAAGCTCCAAGGGCATGGTATTATCGTCTTGACAAATATCTTCATCAACAAGGATTTTCAAAGGGGTCTGATGATAGCAACTTATACACAAAAGTTGAAAATGATAAACTATTGATTGTGGTTGTATATGTTGATGATATCATTTTTGGGAGTAACGAAGAATCTATGAGTCAAAAATTTGCTTCTGTCATGCAGCAAGAATTTGAAATGTCCTTACTGGGGGAACTAACATTCTTTCTTGGCTTGCAAGTGCAGCAAACTGCAGATGGTATATTCCTATCACAAGAAAAATATCTTAAGCAAATTCTGAAGAAGTATGGCATGGAAGAATGCAAACATGTAAGTACACCAATGATAACCGGATGCAATCTCAGTTCTCATGATGATTCTCCCACGGTGAATCAACCAGAATACAGATCAATGATAGGAAGCCTACTTTATCTCACTGGGACTAGACCAGACATTATGCATGCAGTTGGGATTGTTGGACGATTCCAAGCTAATCCAAAAGAGTCTCACCTTCAGGCTGTCAAAAGAATATTCAAATATCTACAAGGAACTCAAGAATTTGGACTATGGTATCCAAAGAATGCTGATCTTACTCTTCATGCTTACACTGATGCAGATTGGGCTGGAAATGTTGATGATCGGAAAAGCACTAGTGGTGGTGCATTCTATATGGGACCCCGGTTAGTATCTCGATTCAGAAAGAAGCAAAATTCTATTGCCTTATCTACAGCAGAAGCAGAATATGTGGCTATCGCATCTTGTTGCACTCAACTCCTTTGGATGATGCAAACCTTACAAGATTTTCAAATCCAATGTACATCTCCTATCTCCATTATGTGTGATAACACAAGTGCCATCAGTATCTCAAAGAATCTGGTTATGCATTTGAATACCAAGCACATTCCCATCAAGTATCATTTCTTACGTGAACAAGTGCTTGAACAAAAGGTGAAGTTGGAGTATGTTCCCTCCAAAGAACAAGTTGCTGATATCTTTACCAAACCTCTGCCCAGGGAAGCATTCGAATATCTAAGACAGAAGCTGGGAGTAGTATCTGCCAGTCAGAAGAACAAATCTTCCTAAATTCAGAAGATTAAATTGGATACGCGGGTTTCCTAAATGGAAGTTGCGTATATACGCGAGTTCATACACAGAAAACCGCATATGGTTGGTTGCTGACAAATTTTTGGGGTCAGCATTTCTCATCACAGCTGCAGTACTGTTTGGTATCTCTGATGATGCTTCACCTCTTATATTTTTGTTTCTTTCTCTGATATTGGATGAAGATGCCTTGATGATTTGCTGTTGAAAGTGTTTAGGATGCACAAGCTAAGGGGGAGTTTTGGTCACTTGGAAAGGATGCATTGGTTGTATAGTTTCAGGGGGAGCATTAGCCTTGCTGGGTGTAATGCATTTTGGCAGTATGATGATTCTGAAATATGATCTCTCTCTTGAGGTCCTTTTGGTATTGGTTATAAAAGTCATATGTGTAATTTGATGAAAAGGCTATGACCTATGATGTAATTTGTAATATTCAGCCATGTAAAGGGCTTGTTCAGATTTGTAAACCCACTTGGTTGGGTAATTGAGTCAAAATGTGTAAACCCACGTGGTTGGGTACTTGGGTCACATATGTTAATCCACTTGGTTGGATCTTTGATGTAAGTATGAGTCCTTGGTGATAGGAAAGGTCATAGTGTCATGTACTTCATTGAATAATAGGTTTGAAGATTCAGCTTGAACTTGAGAAGAAAAACCTTGTGTTGGTTTGACCCGCCCTTTGCCCTTGATGTCAAAGGGGGAGAGTGGCATGGTGTTTGAATAAGGGGAGAGTAACGTGGTTGTTGTATAATGATTATAATCAATGTATCTATCTGTTCTGGTGCTTAAACTCCGTCGTGGTTATCTGTTCTGGTGCTCAAACTCCATCGTGGTTGCCATCAAGTCCAAAGGGGGAGATTGTTGGCAATATGATGCTAAGTGTTGTCCTTGATGGCAACCCACTTGATGAAGATGATGGAAACCTACTTAATGAAGTTGTTCTTGATGAGCTTGTGAATGATATATATCTGATGTATCTACAATCAGTATAGAAGGTGCAGAAGAAAGAATTTCCAGAATGGGCCAGAACAGTGATGAAAAGTGTATGTCACAAGGAATACGCGAGTTTGTCTAGGGGAAGTCGCGTATGCACGCAGGAAATAACGTACCAAGTCACGTATGCTCAATTGCGCTCTAAATATGTAAAACCAGGGGTTACTACCATGGTATTGACCCATTGTATTGAGCGCTGGATTGTCTATTTGATCCCGTCCAGGAATACCATCGGAAGTGATGTGGTTTTGACTCATGGTATTGATGAAGGCCAAATCTATATAAGGAGAATAAAATCATTGTGCATGGGTGTGCAAGTGTCTAGGCTTTAAGGAATACTTCACTCTGAAGTATATCTGCATGGTTGAACTCTGCTCTTGATTGATAGATCTGAATCTATGATGCATCTATGAACATGGTGAAGGTTAAAGATCTCTAGATCTAGAAATGGTGAATCTCTTGGATGATCTGAAAATAAGTGATGAAGACCTGGCGCAAATCTGCTGAAGAACTTGAAAAAATTTGGGTAAGTTCATAGATCTGATCTATTGTGAAAAGTTTATCTTTTACAGATCTATACGCAGGTTCAGTTCGTGAAAAGCGCGTGTATACGCGGATCTGTTTCAACAAAGTCGCGTATGGACAGTTAGGGTTATTCTGGTAAATGCACAGATGTATACGCGGGTTCACTTCATAAAAAGCGTGTATATACGCGGGTCTGATTAAATAAAAGTGCGTATGATATCTGATCTTATGGTTGCTCAAGGTTGAATGTGTTTCTGCATATTTATTCTGAAGTCTGGGTTATCTCTGATATTCTGGTTACAGTGGTTTCACTGTTCTGTTTGATGCATTGGGAAAAGGTTGTTTATTGACAAGTAAAGGGTTGTGTTGGAGCTGTTTGATCCAGTTTGAAAATTGATGAAACATGGTCTGCAGTTGATCTGAGGGTTGAAACCTTCAGTCTGAACGTAGAAGCTTTCTGCCAGTAGAGGCTGGTGCTAATATCAGGGGGTAGTAGCTCCCTTCCAGGTGAGGCTGGTAAACGAGAGCAGGGGGTTGTTGCTCCCTTCCAGGAGAGGCTGGTAAACGAGAGAAGGTTGTAGCCTTCTGCAAGTGGGTGCCTGCGTACTGGTATGAGTCTGCACTAGTACATGTTGTAAGAAGTTTTCTTAATAATAAAAATTGAATACTGAGACGATGGCAATGGTGGTTTTCTCCCGAATTGGGTTTCCACCTAAAAATCCTGGTGTTCATGTGTGGTTGCTTATGTGTGATGATTATTTTGTTCTTCCTACACTTGTTTACTGTTTTCTAAATATCTGATGAATGAGTAATGCAATGATCTAAGTCAAGAAATAAATGCATAATTAGATCACTGGATATACGCGAGTTCTGTAAAGGATATCCGCGTATATACGCGGGTTTGCTTCAGGAAAGTTGCGTATGGTTTTTAAGAAAGAAATATCAAAGTTTTATTGTCTGCACTAAATACTGATTCACCCCCCCCCCCTCTCAGTATTTTTCCCAACACACTATATAAACTATCATTTAAACCTGTTTTAAAACATTTATTTCATAAAGTTAAACCATTGTTGCCCATACAACAGCCCAGTCCCACCTTTCCATTTCAAAGCAACTCCCGACACGATCTCAGTCGTTCGCATTAAATCCTAAAATCGAACGGTCGACGTCTAATATCGCATAGAAAAGGTGCAAGACTGCCCGACAACCAAAGCCATGCCAAATGGGTGGTTTCCCATCGACCCCTCCCCTCCACGTGGCCTCTCCTAATTGGATCGCGTGGGTTTTGTTTAAAACTGCTTACCACTGAAAACATACGCGATAACCACCAATTTTCAAAGCCTTTTCTATCTGAAACTACCTCCCACAAGGCAAGACTTGCATTCAATGCAAATTCATACTTTTTAATAAAACCTTTGGTAAATGTGTTAATTCATTTCTTTTGTGCGCTTAACCTCTATATTGTTTCCCCGACTGTGTAAACCTATTATAGCCTATTTCAGCCATTTTTATGCCCAAAAACCTCTTGAATTCACCAAAGAAACCCTTGAAGACAATGGAGGAGCCGCACCTGCTCCAAATAAGCCACTGAAGTTATCAAATCAACGAGAAACTAAAGAAACCCTTTCAGAGCCGATACCTGCATACAAACAAGTATTCTTCTGAGATTCAAACCTGCAACTAAATTGAAAAAACCTTTTTAAAAAGAAAGAGAATCATTTCAAAGTCAAGAAATTGAGTAATTAAATTACCCAAAAGTCCCAAAAAGAGGCCAAAATCGAGAAAATTTTTCCTAGAAACCCTATTTTTCTGTTGCGCGGTATTTTCAAGGAAATTTATCAATTTTTCAAAGTTTAATGATCAATTTCAAGCTCTAAAAGGCCAGAAATCCTCTACAGGTGCCCTAATATTCTGTAAATCCTTTTTCAATAGATTTTTAGCCCATTTTTTAGTCAAAAAATTCATAAAACCCTTGTTTTCTGTTTTAGACCTTTTTTAAGCCTCATAACTTCTTTTGAGAAACCTAATTGGGCATAAAATCCAAAAAGAGACTCGATTTTGCCAAATTTGCCCAATCAAGCCTCTGCAAACTATTTAAACTTGCAGAAGCCAATGAAGATGCCTAAAAAATAGAGTGTAAGCAAGCTTGAAGGTTCTAAAACTCCTAAACCTACTCCTGCCATGACTCCAAATACTCCAATTGTAGTCAATACATTACAACCCCCAGTTGTTGATATTGAGCATATTCCCCTAGCTGATATTGACTACAAAATAGCTTATCCCATAGTTGAATTCAATCTGTTAGATATCCACAACTGGTGTTTTGAGAAGTCTTTAGATGATAATGAAGAAGTTCCTATTTGGGAATCCAATTTTCCCAAACATGTAGTCCCTCTGACTCACCCTTATCAAGAAATTATCAAATTATGTCACCAGTACCATATTCCTGAACAAAGAGCTATTGTGAATGCAAATAAAGAGGTCTTATTTACCATCACTGTAGATTCAATAAACCAAATGTTGCAGCTTCAACCAGACCCCCAAGCAGTCCCTTTGTCTATTGAAGCCCTCACTAAGCTATACATTGGCCTAGATTTCCCTAAAAGATTCATGATTTTTCAGACTTTTATGCCCCTGCATGTTGAAATTCCCAAGTTAAACCCTCCATATTCAACTGCCAAGTTCCCTGAAGGTTCAAGGCATGTAATTTCCATGCTTTCCTTCATCCTTGGGTATTTCACTATTGAGAACACTGATGAGTCTATCTATGGATTTTTGTCCACATTTTCTCCAGGTCAACGACCTTCAGTTATATTTGACTATGCTATTTTCATTGCTGATAGTATTCACTATCAATTACCAATTTACAGTTTGAAGCAATATTCAGATATACCTCCTATATTTTCCACATGTTTCTTTTCTTCCAATCGGAGAGCTTTCCAATTTCACTTCAAAAGTTGGATATAGAAGGAAAACCTCTATCAGTTATATTTTGGACATACATGCTCAAAAAAGAAGGCACAGATTTCAGCTATTCAGAGTTTTAAGAGTTGTTTCTACATCCAGTAACCACCATGTTGAACCTATAGTTAAACTGAGAGGGGGGGTGAATCAGTTTAACACCTTCCTGATCTTGTAAAACTTTTCATTAAACTTATTTACACCTTCATTTCATATCCAATTTAATGTGTGAGTAATCTTAGAATGTAAGCAGCAGGTATTAGTATAATATAATAGTATACTTAATATGAGAGCATCAGGTATTAAGCAGATGATACATATCAGATCAATACATAAATATCATACACAGAGACACCAGATATAAGTGGAAACCCATAAAGGGAGAAAACCACATCTTATTATTTTTGTGATGCAAAGGCAAGCTCCAACTCCCTCTCACCACTGTTTTTCTGTAGGCACCAACCTACAGGAGGCTCCAACCTCAATTCTACAAGCTACAACTTGCAAAGAAGCACCAACTCCCTTCGATTTTCTGCAAGCACCAACCTACAGGAGGCTTCAACCTCAGTCAGCTACAACTGACAGCTATCAAGCTGCAACTTGATAGGGAAGCTCCAACTTCCTCAATTTATCAAACTGAATGTTTGCTGATTTACTTCAGATATCAACTCTGTTTTGTAGCTTCTCTTTTCTGCTCTTCTTCTCTTAATCTTCTCTGCCTTATTCTTCTATATTCGGCATTCTCTATATTTTCTCTCTCTCTCTCTGCACACATTTTCATATCAATGTGATATTCTATATATAGAGTTCATCGCATGACTCTTTACATTCCTTAGAGAATTTGAAGTGAATAGTCCTGACCTTTTGACTTCTGTCTTCTCATTCCTTTATCCAACTCAATTATAATAATAATATGTACAAATTTCCATGCTATAGTGGGATTTTGTCTTTTCCTTAGGATACTTGCCTTTGCATCACAAACAACAAAAGTTAATTACAACATTTACATTCACATTTTTAATTACATATTTCAATTTTACTCAGCTTCTTTTCTAGATTTTGGCTTTACTGGATTTGTCTTTTCCTGCTGTTGTTAAGAACTTGTTCTGCATACTCTTTGTTCACTGTCATTTGCATATTCCCTGTTTTCTGTGCTTATTCTTCTGTCCAACTCATTCCTGTACATATTCTTGTCAAACCTGTAATCTCTGTGTATCTGCATGCTCTCCTCTTTTTTCCATAATTGCATTCAAGTTTTATGCCCAATCATTTCCCAATCCGGGCAATCTCACACTTCTCTTTAATTCCATGCTGGCAATTTATATAAACAAGTCTAGGTTATTTTAATATCTCCATTCAGAGAATTGCGATATTAATTCAATACTCCTCTATAGTTATAAGCCGACAATCTCTTATGTGTACATATGCGCTAATTCTGCATTTACAACCATTCTACACAACATAATAATTGACCCTCGGCGTATTAAACCATATTCACAAATTCCATGTTTCGCCACTTCACATATACAGTCATTATACATAATATATGTTTGGAATGTAATTTCCAACTGCGTGGCTGAATCAACAGGCGGAAGGCAACGATCGACGGTTAGTGGGAGTGAGAATAGCTCGATGGTTAATAGGTGGTGAACCCCCGCAGTTGACTTGTTGATCGTATGTTGACTCGCGATCAACGGTTAAAATTGAGTGCGGGGATTTACCCCAACCGTACTGAGCCAGCAGACTTATACCCCCGCAACCACCAAGGATGGTGGCTTTTATAATTCCCGGCTTATATATATATTTACCTCTGAACCTTTATAATCAAAGTTTAATTCTTTGAACGTGTATTAGTGTCGATGCTCTAGTTTAGTCAATTGACTATATATATATATATATATATATATATATATATATAACCTTTGTAATTCAAATTATATTACTGAATTTTATATTTCTCCACTTTATAATAAGGTTGTCACCCGGTGGAATATTAATAGCCCAACATTGTATTACTTTGTAATGAACCCGTGGCTCCGGCCCCACCTTGTTTATCCCTCGCGCATCTATGTTATCGTCTGAGCATCTACTGCAAGTGACCACCGTCCGATGTATTTTCTCCAGATCAACGACCCATGTGCATTTCGCTCGGCATCCAGCGTCGGTTTTTAACACGCGATGGCGCACTTTAAGCAGTGGTATTGCAACAGTAGCCTAGCACATGTCAAATAGTCTATGGTTCTTCGGTGTATGCATATATATAAACCATATATATATAGATAATGCTCCTACCATATATAATGCACAGTTCTACCATATATACAACCTCCATGCCTCTGCCTGCCTTTGCCGCTTCTGTCACTCTGCCTCTGCCTCTACTACTGTGATAACGGCTCTGTCTCTGTATTTGCTTTTTCTGCCTCTGCCTTTGCCTTTCTCCTTAATATTCATTTCCTTTTTGCTGCCTCCATTGTCTATCTTTGTCTCCTTGTAACTGTTCATGTCTCTGCATCTGCTACCTCCTTTGCCATCAATGACAACATTTCCAATAGTCTCCCCCTTTGGCATTGATGGCAATACATTTACTCTGTTTGCCTGCTCTTTCTCCTGTTGCTTGCTCTTCCTGTTTGCCTGCTCTTCCTCCTGTTGTTTGCTCTTCCTCCCCCTTTGACATCAATGGAAAAGGGTTGCTTTTTTCATTTCCTCTCTCTGAGTTATGTTTAGGCCCTCTTCTGCTGACTTTGTACCATGCTGCTCCAGAGTGATGTATAAGACTTGTTGAGAGAACACTTTGAGGATTATCGAATTTGAATATATACTGTAAATTGATACAGTTCAAACGCATAGACTTCTTTCGCTTGTATGGAGCTAAAAGTGTGAATAATGATACTTCATAGAATACATTGTATCAGTTTTATCTAGTCAGAGATGTATGATTGGATTCAACAACTAAAATGCTGAGAGGCTTCAAATGATAATCACTACTCATCTTTTATGATTCAGATTCTTAATATAATGTTCCAGAACACGATACTGATCCTTTTGCTCTGTAATTGACCTTTTCATGCTTGAATATTGCAGATAACTCTAGGAAAATAACTTGGTGTTCTTTTTCCTTAATCCTTTTATCCTGAGGACCTAATTCATGCTTTCCTTGCTGGTTGTTCTCCCCCTGGAATGATATTTTCATTTTTTGTTCTCCCCCTGAAATTATGCTTTCTCTTTATATCAGAGAGTAGCATCTGCAGATACTACCCCTAGTTTATCTCTCAAGTATTGAAATGGTTCTCTAGCAAGAGGTTTGGTAAATATATCAACTATCTGTTCTTTCGTTGGTACATATTCCAGCTTTACTATCTTCTGAGCCACTTGTTCTCGAAGGAAATGATACTTGATTGGTATATGTTTATTTTTTGAGTGAAGTACAGGATTTTTAGATATGCTTATAGCACTTATATTATCACATTTGATTGAGATAGGTTCATATATGCTTACCTTCATGTCTTGAAGAGTTTGCTTCATCCACATGACTTGTGTACAACATGCTGCTGCTGCTATATATTCTGCTTCAGCTGTAGACAGAGAGATGGATGTTTGTTTCTTGCTTAACCATGCCACCAGACTTTTTCCTAGATAGAAAGCACCTCCATTTGTACTTTTCCTGTCATCAACACAACTGGCCCAATATGCATCTGTGTATGCTGTTAAAGTGAAGCTTTTGCCTTTAGGATACCAAAGTCCATACTGTGTTGTTCCTTGTAGATATCTGAGTATTCTTTTTACTGCCAGAAGATGGTTTTGTTTAGGTGCTACTTGATATCTTGCCACTATTCCTACTGCTAGTATGATGTCTGGTCTTGATGCTGTCAAATACAGCAGGCTTCCTATCATAGATCTGCAGAGTTTTTGATCTACATCTACAGTCCCATCATCAGCACACAGCTTGCATCCCGTGATCATGGGTGTTGTCACAGGTTTGCAGTCCTCCATTTTGAATTTTTTCAGCATTTATTTTAAGTATTTTTCTTGAGAGATGAAGGTGCCTGTGTTCTTTTGTTGAATTTGCAGTCCCAAGTAGAAACTGAGCTCTCCAATCATAGACATTTCAAACTCTGTTTTCATCTCATTAGCAAACCCTTTTGCTAGTTCATCTTTGTTGCTTCCAAACATAATGTCATCAACATACACTACAACAATCAAGAGTTCATTTTCATGGGCTTTTATGTATAGATTGTTGTCTACTCCACCTCTCTTAAAACCCTGTTTTTGCAAATATTTATCCAGTCTTGAGTACCAAGCACGAGGAGCCTGTTTCAGTCCATATAGGGCCTTCTTCAGTCTGCATACATAGTCTTCTTTGTTTGTCAATGAGAAGCCTTTTGGTTGTTCCATGTACACTTCTTCTTCTAGATCTCCATTAAGAAAAGCAGATTTTACATCCATTTGATATACCTTGAAGTCTTGGTAGCATGAAAATGCCAGGAACATTCTGATAGCTTCCATTCTGGCTACAAGGGCAAATGTTTCTTCATAATCAAGTCCTTCAATTTGTGAGTATCCTTTGCAGACCAGCCTGGCTTTATTCCTGATTACTTGTCCTTGCTCATTCATTTTGTTTTTGAATACCCATTTTGAACCAATGATATTCTTCTCAATTGGTCTAGGAACTAGTTCCCATGTATTGTTCTTCTCAATTTGGTCCAATTATTCATTCATTGCTTTTACCCAATACTTTTCCTTGCTGGCTTCTTCAAATTTCTTTGGCTCTATTTGTGATAGCATGGCTATGTATACTTCTTCTGTATGTTCAGTTAGTTGTCTTCTTGTCTGTACTCCTACATTCTTGTCTCCAATGATTTGATCTTCTGGATGGTTCTTTTGAGTGTATCTTGAGGGTGTTTTTGAGTTCAGTTCAACATCTTCAGATGTCTTGCTTGCTTCATCATCATCCTGGTCCTCTTCTTCATGATTTTCTGATGGACTGCAGCAGTCTGTATCTCTTGTATTGTTTGGAAGTTCTTCATCAAATCTCACATCAATACTTTCAACTATTTTCCGAAGAGTCTTGTTGTAGCACTTGTACCATTTACTTTTGGAAGCATATCCTAGAAAAATCCCTTCATCTACTCTTGCATCAAATTTCCCAAGGTTTTCATCATTATTCTTTATGTAACATTTGCTTCCAAAGATTCTGAAATGTTTGATTGAAGCAGGCTTTCCATGTCATAGTTCATAGGGAGTCTTGTCACTGCTTGGCCTTAAGTGAGCTTTATTAAGGATATGTACTGCTGTGTGCACTACTTCTGCCCAGAAGGTTTGAGCAATATTATTCTCTTGCATCATGCCTCTGGAAATTTGTTGAACAAATCTGTTTTGTCTTTCTGCTACTCCATTCTGCTGAGGTGTTCCTGCAATAGTGAATTGTTGTTTTATGCCATGTTCATTGCATAGGTCAGCAAAGTCATAATCTGTGAATTCTCCTCCTCTGTCTGATCTGATAAATTTTAGTTTGCATCATGTTTGATTTTCTGCTAATGCTTTGAATATCTTAAATTTTTCCAGTGCTTCTAATTTGTTCTTGAGAAAAGCAACCCATGTCATTCTGGAGAAATCATCTATTATCAGCATGAAGTAGGATTCTCCACTTGGTGTCTTAGTTCTAGCAGGTCCACACAGATGCATGTGCACAAGCTGGAGTGGTCTTCTTGTTGATAGCTCATCTTTAGATTTAAAGGATGTGCGAGTCTGTTTCCCCAATTGACAAGATTTGCATATGGTATTTGAAGGTTTTTTTATTTCTGGCATATCTCTGACAGCTTTCTTCTTGCTCAGTGTGATGATATGGTCGAAACTGAGATGTCCCAATCTCCTATGCCATAACCATGACTCCTTAAGTTTGCTAAGATGGCAGGCTTCATCTTCCTCTTTCACTATGTACACATTACTCTATGTTCGAACACCTTTGAGCAGAGTCTTTCCTGTTGTGCTTGACCTGACTACATAATCTTGTGCTCTAAAAAGAACTTCACAGCCTTTGTCACACATCTGACTGACACTCAGTAAATTTTCTTTCAGTCCATCCACAAATAGTACCTCTTGAGCTTTTCCTCTACCATTGTCTATGCTGACTGAGCCTTTTCCCTTGATCTTTCCTGATTTATCATTGCCAAAAGTAACATTGCCAGATTTCTTTTCATCAAGAGTTATAAACTTGCTTTTGTCTCCTGTCATGTGTTTTGAGCATCCACTATCCAAATACCACTGGCTTTTCAAATCTTGAGCAGTTAGAGCCAGGTCACACTTATTCTCCTTCTTTTTCCACTGGAGGCAACATTCTATTTGGTATCTTTTGTGTGGTGATGACTTACATCCTTTCAGAGGACATTTGGAAGGGATATGTCCAACTTGATTGCATATAAAGCATTTGATCATGGTTTTTGCAGAATTGTGAGTATGAACAAAATTTCTTTGATTTATAAACCTTCTTGAGGTGTTGAACATCAATCTTTGTCCATAGTTTCTACATTCAATAATTTTATGACCAAATTCCTTACAATAGAAGTAGTAACCATAGAAACTATTTGCATACCTGATGAAAGGTTGTCTCTTCCATGCTTGTATCTTTTGCTGGTTTGAATTACTCCTCCTTGCATGGCAATATGCAGCAATGTGTCCCAGCTTGTGGCAGACATAACACGTGGCATTCTTCATAGGAGGGAAGAATCTCCTTTGATGGCTTCCAAACTTGACATACTGAGGAGCATATGATCCTTTTTCTGTTATCTTAGTGTTTACTACATTCTTTGTTACTGGAGATTTCTTCTGATCTCTGTCTTTCTCATTACAGGTTTCTTCTTTTGTAGGAATTGTTTGAGCTGATTCATCATCCTTCTTTGCTTTTACAAAGATAATCTCTCTGTCAACCTTTTCTTTGCCTTTACTTGATTCTCCTTCATAGCCTATTCCAGTTTTTATCAAAGGAGATCTTTGAGCATCCAAAATTTCATCCAACTTACCAAATCTTGTTGTTTGAGAGGAGTTCATATACACTTCCTGCTGAGCACTTTCTAATTTCTTCCTCAGACATACAATTTCTTCTTCCAGCTTCTCTTGTTCTCGAGTTTTATCCTTGATTTGCTGAAGTAACATATCTTCTATCTTCTTAGCTTCTTCAAGCTTTACCTTCAGCTGCATGAGGACTTCTGAATTTTGTTCTTCTTTCACACATTTGAGGAGAATCTCTTTTTGTTTTCTACATTTTAGTTTGAGTCTGTCAATCTCCTCCAGAGCACTTCTTAGCTCCCCCTCAAGGTCGACTTCCCCTTCTTCTTCATCATCCTCTAGTAAGAGTCCTTAAAGATCTTCTATGGCCATCAATAAAAATTCAGAGGTTCCCTCTTCTCCAAAGGATTCATCTGAGTCTTCAGATGTACTGCTGTCTTGTTGAGCATAGAAGGATTTTCTGCTGAATTTCTTTCCTTTCTGCCAGTTCTTTGATGTGTTTTTCTCTGATTCTTGAGCCTGATTCCTTACTTTCTTGTGAGGACACTTAGCAACATAATGTCCTACTCTTCCACAGTTAAATAATTTGAAGGGAAGTTTACCTTTGTATCTACCTGAGCCTCTATCCAGTTTCTTGACAAATTTAGCTTCTTCTTCATCAGAGCAAGAGCATATGTCTTATTTTTCTTCTTTCTTCTTTTCTGTTTTAAAAGTTTCTTCCCTCGTACTTGGCTTCTTCTGTGGGAGCCTCATCTCATATGCTGTTAGATTTCCAAGTAGTTGGTTCATGGTCAAGGTCTCCCAATCAGTTGTCTCTTCTATTGCAGACACCTTGGGATTAAATCTGGATGGGAGTGATCTTAGAATCTTTTGCACAACTATACTTTCTGGCATGGTTTCTCCAAGAGCTTTCATATTGTTAACAATTTCTGCAACCTTTAAGAAGAAGCTGCCAATATCTTCATCATCATTCATTTTTAAATTTTCAAACTGGGCTCTATATATTTGAAGTTTGGCAGTCTTTACCTTTTTATTTCCCTCATGGATATCCTCTAGAGTGTCCCACATATCTTTGGCAGTCTTACTGTGCATTATTTTGATAAACTCAGCTTCAAATAGTCCATTTAAGATTGCATTCATTGCTTTTTCATTAGCTACAAAGCTTTGTTTAGCTTCTTTCTCTGAATCAGTTGACTTTGTGACATATCCAAATTCTACAGCATCCCAAACTTCTAATCCTAAAGACATTATATATGCTTTCATTATGATTTTCCAAAAGGAATAATTTTCACCTGTAAAGAAAGGGGCTTTATTGGTTGAGCTTCCTTCTTGACTAGCCATCTTGAGAGCCTAGGACCTCCTTTCAGTTGTTAGACTGATATAAAAGGAACCTGCTCTGATACCAATTGTTGAACCTTTAGTTAAACTGAGAGGGGGGGGTGAATCAGTTTAACACCTTCCTAATCTTGTAAAACTTTTCATTAAACTTATTTACACCTTCATTTCATATCCAATTTAATGTGTGAGTAATTTTATAATGTGAGCAACAGGTATTAGTATAATATAACAGTAAACTTAATATGAAAGCAGCAGGTATTAAGCAGATGATACATATGAGATCAATACATAAATATCATACACAGAGACACCAGATATAAGTGGAAACCCATAAAGGGAGAAAACCACATCTTATTATTGTTGTGATTCAAAGGCAAGCTCCAACTCCCTCTCACCATTGTTTTTCTGCAGGCACCAACCTACAAGAGGCTCCAACCTCAATTCTGCAAGCTAAAAATTGCAAAGAAGCACCAACTCCCTTCAGTTTTCTGCAGGCACCAACCTACAGGAGGCTTCAACCTCATTCAGCTACAACTGACAGCTATCAAGTTGCAACTTGATAGGGAAGCTCCAACTTCCTCAATTTATCAAACTGAATGTTTGTTGATTTACTTCAGATATCAGCTCTGTTCTGCAGCTTCTCTTTTCTGCTCTTCTTCTCTTAATCTTCTCTGTCTTATTCTTCTATATTCTGCATTCTCTATATTTTCTCTCTCTCCCTCTCTACGCATTTTCATATCAATGTAATATTCTATTTATAGAGTTCATCACATGACTCTTTACATTCCTCAGAGAATATGAAGTGAATAGTCCTAACCTTTTGACTTCTGTCTTCTCATTCCTTTATCCAACTCAATTATAATAATAATATGTACAAATTTCCATGCTACAGTGGGATTTTGTCTTTTCCTTAGGATACTTGCCTTTGCATCACAAACAACAAAAGTTAATTACAACATTTACATTCACATTTTTAATTACATATTTCAATTTTACTCAGCTCCTTTTCTAGATTTTGGCTTTACTGGATTTGTCTTTTCCTGCTGCTGTTAAGAGCCTGTTCTGCATACTCTTTGTTCACTGTCATCTGCATATTCCCTGTTTTCTATGCTTATTCTCCTGTCCAACTCATTCATGTACATATTCCTGTCAAACCTGTAATCTCTGTGTATCTCTGCATGCTCTTCCTTTTTTTTTTTCATAATTGCATTCAAGTTTTATGCCCAATCATTTCCCAATCCGGGCAATCTCACACTTCTCTTTAATTCCATGCTGGAAATTTATATAAACAAGTCTGGGTTATTTTAATATCTCCATTCAGAGAATTGCGATATTAGTTCAATACTCCTCTATAGTTATAACTCGACAATTTCTTATGTGTACATATGCGCTAATTCTGCGTTTACAACCATTCTACATAACATAATAATTGACCCTCGGCGTATTAAACCATATTCACAAATTCCATGTTTCGCCACTTCACATATACATTCATTATACATAATATATGTTGGAATGTAATTTCCAACTGCGCGACTGAATCAATAAGCGGAAGACAGCGATCGACGGTTAGCGGGAGTGAGAATAGCTCGACGGTTAATAGGTGGTGAACCCCCGCAGTTGACTTGCTGATCGTATGTTGACTCACGATCAACGGTTAAAATTGAGTGCGGGGCTTTACCCCAACCGTACTGAGCCGGCAGACTTATACCCCTGCAACCACCAGGGATGATGGCTTTTCTAATTCCCAGCTTATATATATATATATATATTCACCTCCGATCCTTTATAATCAAAGTTTAATTCTTCGAACGTGTATTAGTGTCGACGCTCTGGTTTAGTCAATTGACTATATATATATAACCTTTGTAATTCAAATTATATTACCGAATTTTATATTTCTCCACTTTACAATAAGGTTGTTGCCCGTTGGAATATTAATAGCCCAACACTATATGACTTTGTAATGAACCCGTGGCTCCGGCCCCACCTTGTTTATCCCTCGCGCATCTCTGTTATCGTCCGAGCATCTACTGCAAGCGACCACCATCCGATGTCCCTTCTCCAGATCAACGACCCATGTGCATTTCGCTCGACATCCAGCGTCGGTTTTTAACGCACGATGGCGCACTTTAAGCGGTGGTATTGCAACAGTAGCCTAGCCACGTGTCAGATAGTCTATGGAATCGCTGCCAATTCGGGAATACCGCCTTCTGTATAATAGTGGTGCGATGAATACCACCATTCGCTTTAAACCACTGTTACTGTTCATCCAGTTCTTGGTTCCGCTTCTCCCTACGCTCCAGGTTCCGGTCCGCATTTATTATTTAACAAAACGTTCACTTTTCAATGTATTTTTATGATTCGACTCCGCTCCATTCAATTATATATATATATATATATATATATATATATATTGTCAACTATGGTTCCGCTCCTATTCATGCTGGTTCTTTGGTGTATGCATATATATAAACCATATATATATATAGATAACGCAACTACCATATATAATGCACAGTTCTACCATATATACAACCTCCATGCCTTTGCCGCTTCTGTCACTCTGCCTCTGCCTCTACTGCTGTGATAACGGCTCTGTCTCCATATTTTCTTCCTCTGCCTCTGCCTTTCTCCTTAATATTCATTTCATTTTTGCTGCCTCCATTGTCTATCTTAATCTCCTTGTAACTGTTCCTGTCTCTGCATCTGCTACCTCCTTTGCCATCAATGACAACATTTCCAACACACCATCTTGACTAAAATAGAGAAGCCTAGAACAGGTGAGGAAATCAAGAAAATATTGCAGTTATCAGAACAAAGCAAAGTTGGTGATTGGTATTTGTATGAGAAATTCACTGAAATCGGAGTTTTTGGTTCTAACTTGTTGCCTTACAAGTTACCCAAGCATCCATCAATGAGGATCTTTGCCTTGGAGTACATTAGGCAGATCCTAAATTCAGATTCAATTAATTTCATGGCAACCAAAAAGAAGACCCAATTCAAACTCAAAAATCAAATTGGGCCATTCATATGTAATCACAGAGATGCAGAAAAGAAAGTAGCAAATCAACTACTGGAATATAAATTAGAAGAAAGTTTCCCATGGAATTATGATCCTCAAGGGATCTTAAGTAAATTAAGGGTAAAATGTAAATTGACACCCTTTATCCATGAATCAAAGCCAGAAGTAGAGAAGTTTGCTAATCAAATTAAGTGGGTTGAAAACACTTTAACAGAGGTAGTAAACCAAAGAAATACTAGTCACACTTTGGAAATTGCCAAACAACCAGAGAAATCCACAAAAAGAATTAGAGAAGAGGGAGCTTATACTACAGAGACTACAATAGAAAAAAAGTTTAAGATCATTTACAATAAGAGGCCAAAATTGGATACAGCAGCTAAAAGTAAAGTAACAATAGATGTTGAAGAAACAGAGCCCTTGAATACCAACACTAGTTTGCCAAAGACCAATGTATCTATTGTAGTAATCAGTGAGCCAAACCAGAATGAAGAACAACTAAATAATGAAGATGCTCAGTTAATGGAAAGGCAGAAAAGTATGGAGGCTTCTTCCTCACATTCAGTTGAGGAGAAAGAGTATCATTTAAAAGGCAAGTTAGATTCAAAAAATATCTAAAGAGCCAGCAAAGAGGACACATAAGCAGCCAGCTGCTTCTTATCCTAAAACAGTTTCTATTTCTTTTGAATAAAATAGGACAACTTGTTGATTTGTTAAGCAGCTGTCACTATTATTGTTGTAAGATATTTTATTTTCCTAAGTTAATTCCTAGAAGTCATCTAGGATAGTTTGTAAAACATTATGTATAAATACTTCACAATAAAATTTTTGGAGATTACTATAGATATTTTGTTGACTTGAAGGCTTTGGGTTTCAATTTTGAGTAGCCGACTGGATCAACTATTTGGCATCATACTTTAGGATCCCTGTGATAAGTTATCTGGAGTGAAGTAATATCTAAAACTTGTCATTGTTATCTTTATTTGTTACATGCATACATCTGTGTTTTAATTCTAAATCTGAATGTATAACTAGGAGTATTACTACAGGACATGTTAATAGCACCCTGTTTTTAACTAGTTATCATTTCTTTGTTTTCTTCTACTTTCTAGTGTAGGGAACCCTTAATTGCTCCCTCTCCCGTTTGACCTCTATCTACTGCTTCCCTTTTTCAGATCAAAGGATCCTTAAGTGCCCTTTATCCCGATCATACCACCTCACAAAACCAATTTTCCAAGATCTCCAAGGGTTATCTATCTTGCCCTGAAGACATTTGACCTTTTAGGCCTTGATCCCAATTCTGTTAGCTTTACTTAGACTCCATAGCCCAACGGACAAATAGATTTCCCTCTATCTATCCCTCCAAGTGAAATTTTCCCGCCAAATCCAAAAAAACCAAACCAAAATTACACTTTCATAGCTAGCCTAATATTCACAAATTAAAACAAAGTTAACCTTTAAAGAGAAAGCAATCTCTAAACCCTAGGAAGGCTAGATCCTAGAGTTTTAAGTAGGTTTGTGGTTACCTCTAGTATTCTTTGACTAAAAACCAAAATCCCACAACTTAAGAATTTACTGGAGTACATATTTCTTCTTTTCTTTACGTATTGGTGGAAGTGTTGTTGTTGTTGTTCTGGTTGTGAGTAGATCTGCTTCAATTTCAATATTATTATGTTGTTACACAGATATAATTTGAAGTACCAGCTAGTGCAATTGTTGTGTGGCATGCTAGGTACAATTAATTGAGGGTTGATTACATTCCTGTAGATATTTTTATTTCTGCATGAGTGATTTATTTTAGCATTTGATTCAGCAACAGTTTCTCTTTAATTTGATTTGCTTATGGTTTGATGTATCGGTAGAGACAGTGCAACTATCATTGAAATAAAAGATGTCCCTGGATTGATAATTTATGTGTACCATCTTATTCATTTAACAGTGATTAATATAGTCCAACAGTCTCTCCATGAGAACACCTCTCATCGATGACCTGGTAGAACCCATAAAGTTCAGAATATGTTGTAGTAAAAATCTTCTCTTTGAGTTGTGAGGTGCTCATCAATAAATTACTATCATAATAATGGAATATGTTATCCATCACAAGATGTATATCATCTACCATCTGCCCATCCAATGCTTCATAAGTGAAGCGGTCATCGTAATTCTCCAAGAATAGTTGGGCCCCCAACTCATCACTACTCCTTAGTCACAGCATTGCTGATCTCCATGATGGTGCATCTGTTGTATCATGACCACACACAATTCTGAACTCATAGCCCGACATTGTATAGATTAGGGTTATGCCAATCCTATCCTCTAAAACTCCACACTTCAACACAAAGTGTTGTTTGTAGCTCAATATTGAACAACTAGGATGGATATACATATCCTCCTTGAGAAAGTCAAGGGTCCTCTACGCAGTGATAGTTTGCTGCTCCAAATCAGCAAGGTGCTCTAATCCTTGGTTATGCAATTGCCCTGATGGCATGACCTCACAAATCTCAAGCTGAGGTGCTAAAATAATGTGGGATGGAATTGTTTGCAAACCTTGGATAAGTTGATACTTGGGGACATCTTGTAAGGCTACAAGAGTTCCTCTAACCAGTGCAGTGACTTCTCCAACTATTGGTAATGATGATGGTTGCTCCTCTTCTACTATACCAGCGCTGACATCTTCCTCCTCCTCCACATGCATCTCTTGAATCATGCATGGAACTCCCAATGTCAAGAATTTAAGACCATCTTGCAAAGATGCAAGTGCTCCTCCTCCTGATGAAAGTACTTATGTAGCTGGAAGTGGTGGTGGGTGTAGAAATTAGTATACACTATGCATGCATACATCCAGATTCCCCTGATCTCACAATATTTAACTTCTTGTAAAGTACAAAATCATTCCACTGTTAATCTTTTGCGGAAAATTAATTGGGAACACATGTGAAGCATAAATAAAAACAATCGCACATAAAAAAATTGTTTAATGGGAAAGCCTGAAGCTAAAAACCCCAATTATCATATATTATGTATCATGGAGATCATTTAAACAATCTCATACAAAGCTTAGTACATCAAGCTCTCAGTACAATCAATCGTCACACACTAACATAGAAGAAATCTACAAATCCATGCACCGATTTCTGCCCTCCTGCTGGCCTACCTCCACTGCGCAATCCCTGTTGAAGAATAGCTCTAAATGAATTTGAATTACCCTTTCCTTGACTGCACAATCCTCATTGGAAACTCCAATGTGTGTGTGGTGCAATCAATGCATCACTATAGTCACGACAGATGGTCCATCTTTCCCTTTCACCGATCTCTCCACTGGGTCTCCACTAGAACTGACATGCATTGTAGTTAACTGCTGTATTTTTTAGTTGATTAATGAGTTATAATTTGTGAATTAATTAACTAATTAATTCACTCCACTCTCACTAGTGTATCATTCAGTTAGACTAGATACAACTAGCTCAACTAAGTCTAATTGAGTTAAACTGAATACAACTCCATGAACTACTCTTTCAACTCTGTCATAATTTTTCCACTTTAGTTCTAACTGAGTCCTCCATGCATGAACCACCAGTAAACCCTAGGAATTGCGTAATTCCTTCAGCCCACTGATTTAACAAATCTGTGCACTGAAATTAAGTGCTCCAAGAGAATAAGTAGTTGTTTATTGTCAGATTATTATTAAGAGCTAATAATAATCGACACTTCTATTTTTATATCGAAGATCTATAAATAGACTTCGCCCAATATTCTTAAAATATAATTTCATATATTTTTCCAACTTGACCAACCATCCAAAAATAGCATCCTGCAACTTCTAAAATATGATCACCATGTCTATAAATAGACATAGTCTAAAAATAGACCTGCGCCAAAAATAGCCTATGGGCCCACTTAGTGAAGGCGACTATTTTCACTAAGCTCATCATCTTTTTGAATCTCAACACTCCCTCTCAACAAGATAGGGATTATCTTTCACCCCGATCCTGCCTCTATGGTATTCGAATTTTCTCCTGGTGAGTGCCTTCGTCAGAATATCTACATCCTGATCCTCCGTAGGAATGTATTGAAGCAAGATGATCTTACGCTGCACACAATCTCTAATATGATGATACCAGATATCAATATTTTTATATATATCATGAAAAATAGGATTAACAGAGAGTTTAATGCAACTCTGATTATCACAATCTATCACTGTAGGATCTAAATGTGAACCGAACAAACCGACCAGGATCTTCCTCATCCAGATAGCCTCACATGCAACTTGACTTGCTGCCATGTATTATGCTTCCGCTAAACTGAGTGCCACAGATCTTTTTTTCTTGTTGTACCAAGAAACTGCCGTAAATCCCATACTGAAAATCCCTCCTGATGTGCTCTTTTTGTCTGTTGGGCTGCCTGCCCAATTTGCATCCGTGAAGCCATGCAACTTCACCTCATCCATATGTCTGTACCATAAACCATACTCAGATGTGCCCCTAAGATATCTCAGGACATGCTTGCCTACCTTCCAAAAGAGCTTGGTAGGCTTAACCATCGCTTGTGAAAGCTGGTTCACCACATAGCATATGTCCGGTCTTGTATTAACTAAATACATGAGCAAACCCACCAACTGTCGATAAACAGTGGCATCCACTACCTCTGCCGATGTAGCATCCTCTTTCTTCCAATTTCCTGGAAGAGGAGTGTCGATAGGCTTCCAGCCTTGCATGTGAAACTTCTCCAGTATCTCCCGGGCATACTTGCCTCTGAGACACAAACACATTTTTTCCCACTTGCCATATTTCCAATCCAAGGAAATAATGAAGGAGGCCCAAATCCTTCATCTCAAAATCCTTTGCAAGATCTGTCTTGCATGAGTGTATCAACTGCTCATCACCTGTTAGTATTAAATCATCAACATAAAGAACAATGATTAAAATCTTACCCTCCACCACAATTTGGTATAGGTTTGCATCCGCCTCACTCTTGGTGAAGCCAAGTCCAGTGAAATAGCCATCGATCCGAATGTACCAAGCACGAGGTGCTTGTTTCAACCCATACAGCGCTCTTTTGAACCTGCACACATGCGACTCGCTGCTAAAGATCTCAAATCCTTTAGGCTGCTCAATGTACACCTCTTCCTCAATGATGCCATTAAGGAACGTTGTCTTCACATCCATCTGATGAATGTTCCAACCCATCTGCGCTGAGAGAGAAAGGACGGTCCTTATGGAAGAATACCATGTGACAGGTGCAAAGGTTTCTTCATAATCAATCCCCTCGATCCATGAGAAGCCCCGGGCAAAAAATCTTGCCTTATACTTCTTGATGCTCCCATCAGCAGCTTGCTTTACCTTGTAGATCCATCATGATCCTACAACTGATTTTCCCACCGGCCTTGGAACAATCTCCCAAGCACTGTTTTTTTGACAATGGAGTCATACTCCTCCACCATGGCATCTACCCATGTAGGCTCCTGCACTGCTTCTTCAAAATAAGATGGCTCTGTCACAATACACTTGCTCATAAGACCCATGTATCCAGTAAATCGGTCAGGTGATTGTCTCTGTCTGCGATGTGATGTAGGGACTCCTACATTTTGTGCCGCATCAAGTTGCAGTCTCTTAGCTTCTGTGGTATGCTTTCTGCCTTGTCTGATGTTTGGTTCTGCATGAGTGGACTCCTCCACTCCATGAATCTCCTCTTGTGGCTGATCCACATCGGGAGGCTCATCTTTCGGAACAAGAAGTTCCTTCACTGCATGCAACTCTAGCTCCCTCTCAAGCATAGCTTGTGCAGCACCCACGATCGTTCTGTTCTTCCTCTCCGCAACCCCATACTGCTATGGGTTATGAGGCACTATGATTTCTCTTCGAATTCATTCTTTGCAACAGAAGTCTTTGAATTCGCCCGAGATGTATTCACCACCATTATCGCTCCATAGAGCTTTCACTTGCTTCTGTGACTCCTTCTCCACCAATGCTTTAAACTCATAGAACTTTGAGAATGTTTCGCTCTTCTTCTACATGAATAAGATCTAGCATCTATGATAATAGTCATCAACAAATATAACATAATACATGTGTTTTGTTGTTGAAGCAACCAAGAAATATCCACACATGTCTGTGTGAATTCTCTCCAGGATCATCGAAGCACGGTTCTCCTTCTCATGAAAGGTGGTCTTCACAAACTTAACCATATTACATCCCCTGCACTGATATGACTGCACAAGAGTACCCTTGGGAATTCCAGTAGAAATCTGCTGCAAAATCTTCAAAGCGCCATGGTGAAGATGGCCCAATCTTCTATGCCATAATTCGCCCTCACCCCGGCTCACCACTTCTTCTGCTTTGCCCACCGTTGCAGTGCAGCCATCTACCTCCAGCTTATAGAGATTCTTAACTCAAATCTATATCTTCCTGGTTTTACCTGTTTTTTTATGTCGAAAGAATGCTTTTTCCCCACTGAAAATAACATCATAACCTTTGTCTTCCAACATTGCGACCAAGACCAAGTTCTTCTTCATCCCTGGAACATGAATAACATCCTTCAACAAGAATGGATTACCGGACTCCCTCTCAAAGGTAATGGTCCCAATTCCAGTCACATTGTATCAACCATCATCACCTATCTCTATATGCATCTGGAGGTCCTTCTCCTCCAAGTCACTAAACAACTCCTTATCTCTCGTCATATGGAAATACGCACCACTATCAAGATACCACACTGATCCCATATAGCTTGAAACCAAGCATGCGATCAAAGAGAAATCAAGTTCAAATTGTGAGGCTAAGGCCTCTCCATCTTCAGCTCCAGTAGCCTTCTTGTTCTTCTTCTTCTGTGGGCAGTTAGTGGTGAAATGCCCATGTTCGTGACAGTGAAAACACTTCACCTTAGACAAATCCTGATTCTTGCCTTTAGCTTTGGATTTTGAAGGAAATTTCTTCCCCCTCCCTTTCCTTGCTTTGGCAGCCAAAGCGAAATTCTCTTCATCTTCATTCTTCAATGAAAAGCCATCCCTAGTACCCCACCTTATCTCTTCCTACACAAGATCCGACCAAAGTTGCTCCCATCCCGACAATTTCTCCCGTCCATTGACAGAGTCTTCGTAGCTATGCCAACTCTTGAGAAGCCCAGGGAGAGCCAAGCTCACCAATTCTTTATCATCGACAGTAGCCCCCATAGTTCCCAGTTCATCCTTACAGTGGACAAACTTTGTGAGGTATTTTGGAATACTGTCACCCTTCTCCATTTTTATTTTTCTGAGCTTGTCTTTAAGCGCCAACTTCCTCTGGTCACTTCTGCTTTGGAAAAAATCTGTCAAAGCATGGAATGGAGTGGCTTTCCCATGAATTCTGGACACAATATGGTCCTTCACACCTTCCAACATAATTCTTCTTGTCTTTACTATCTTATTTTTCCATGTGTCAAGTAATGCAACATCGCTAGATCCCGGCTTAGGAACATCGCTATCAATGAACTCCTTCAGTCCATTATCCTCCAGCACCGCCTCCATCCTATCCTTCCAGGCTATGTAATTCAATCTCCCATCGAGGGCATACTCCAATCGCAACCCATTGAAAGGCATTTCAATGTATACTCAACTTCTGCACCAAGAATATTCTGTAGCAAATTCGAATTGTCCACCAGCACAAACTCAGCAATTCTTCACAATTGCAATCTTCAATAATTAACACTGCTCCAATACCATGTAGAAATTAGTATACACTAAGCTGCATACATCCATATTCCCGTGATCTCACAATATTTAACTTCTTGCAAAATACAGAATCATTCCACTGTTAATCTTTTGCAGAAAATCAATTGCGAACACATGTGAATCATAAATAAAAACAATCGCACATAACACAATTGTTTAACGAGAAAGACTGAAGCTAAAAACCCCAACTATCATATATTATGTATCATGGAGATCATGTAACAATCTCATACAAAGCTTAGTACATCAAGCTCTCAGTACAATCAATCGTCACACACTAACATAGAAGAAATATGCAAATCCATGCACCGATTTCTGCCCTCCTGCTAGCCTGCCTCCACTGCGCAATCCCTACTGAAGAATAGCTCTAAATGAATTCAAATTACCCTTGCCTTGACTGTGCAATCCTCATTGGAAACTCCAATGTGTGTGTGGTGCAATCAATGCATCACTATAGTCACAACAAATAGTCCATATTTCCCTTTCACCTATCTCTCCACTAGGTCTCCACTGGAACTGACACGCACTATAGTTAACTGCTGTATTTTTCAGTTGATTAATTAGTTATTATTTGTGAATTAATTAACTAATTAATTCACTCCACTCTCACTAGTGTATCATTCAGTTAGACTAGATACAACTAGCTCAACTGAGTCTAACTGAGTTAAACTGAATACAACTCCATGAACTACTCTTCCAACTCTGTCATAAATTTTCCATTTCAGTTCTAGCTGAGTCCTCCATGCATGAACCACCAATAAACCCTAGAAATCGCGTAATTCCTTCAGCCCACTGATTTGAAAAATCTGTGCACTGAAATTAAGTGCTCCAAGAGAATAATTTGTTGTTTATTGTCGGATTATTATTAAGAGCTAATAATAATCGACACTTCTATTTTTAGATCGACGACCTATAAATAGACTTCGCCCAATATTCTAAAAATAGAATTTCATCTATTTTTCCAACTTGACCAACCATCCACAAATAGCATCCTGAAACTTCTAAAATATGATCACCATGTCTAAAAATAGACATAGTCTAAAAGTAGACTTGTGCCAAAAATAGCCTACGGGCCCACTTAGAGAAGGCGACTCTTTTCATGAAGCTCATTATCTTTTTGAATCTCAACAGTGGGTGCTCCTTTTCTGGAGTGATAATAATGGCAGCCTCCATTTGATTCTCATGTATTTTCTCATCATTGATGGAAAATTTATCTATAGAAAGTGTCTCTAGTTTTCTTCTATCAAACTTCTTGATCACCCTTTGAGTGAAGTATGCATAAGCAGTCACTCTTGCATGTTTCATATGGCTGAACCACCAATCGTTTTCTTCACCCTCAAGGTGCAGCGCTGCAATCTCAACAACCTCTCTTTCTGCTAATGGAGGTAGTATAAAGAATGCATCTAACTCCTTCATCCAAGCCTTTTTTGTGCTTGTGGATGACCCATCAAATGTAAGCAAGAATAATCTATTATGTATGTGCCTTCTTCTTCTATTGTTGTTGCGGGATCTTCAGTTTTCTTTGATTTGGATAAACTGTTGGAAAGTTAGATTCTCCTTGAATGTTCTTAATTGAGATTTTTACTATGCAAGATAATCACTTAGAGTCTCATGTTCTAAGTACCCTCCATCTCCATTCCATTCACCTTCCTCAACAAACAAAGTGGACATAGTAGATTGTTGTGGAGCTCTCTGCATTGTTGGTTTCTTCTACTGCTGATAGGAAGTGCTTGGACCTTCCTCATTCTGAAACCTTCTTGAGGTATATTTTTGCCTTTTCCTTATTATTTCTTTGATCTCCATGGTGATAGGGATCGCATCCAGTACGTAGGCCCAGCTGCTGTTAAACTGATGAGGTGTATGCCCTTTCTCAGATAGAGGTGTATTTCGAGATCATGAGAATGTACGGCTACTTGAACGATACAAAATGAATGGTCGATGAGTTCTCCTGAAAATGAAACATTATGAATAGAAAAGTGAGATTTAAAGCATGCAGCCAGAAGAAGTATTGTTAGCAAAACATCATTAGGGCCATTCTCATACAGAGGCTTGTTTGAACATAAGAGAAACAGTTCATTATGATCAAAACACCCTTCAATTCCTTAAGTGTGTTTCCGAAAGGTTAAGGAAATATCAATAAATAAGTCATTAACATACCCCTATGCTAAAAATCCACGTACCATTCATATATCAAAAGAGCTTAAACATATAGATGATGCATGAACAGAAACACGGATTAATCAGTTACAAATGATACTAAGCACATGAGAACATAATATTCATAATGTCAGCACACATAAGTTTTCATCAGATCCAATAGTGGAGTCAAAAAAATTCATTTGTATTCATCCCCGGAATCATACAGTTAATGTTGTACAATTATCTCTCTCTCCTTTTGGAGTCCAAAAAAGGCCCTTACATTATCTCCCAAGGGAGTACATATAGAATCAAAAAAGACCCTTGGGTTACCCCGCCCTTTCATCTTCCTGACTGTTGGTATGGTCTGCGACCTGGGAATTTGTGACTTGCGACCTGAGTGGGGTTGCGACCTGCGACTTGGGAGAATCTGCGACCTGTGACCTGCCTGTTCCTACGACCTATTAACTCATTCTTTTCAAGGAAGCAACTTTGTGATGGAGAGGATTGGGGTTTCTACCTGTTGTTTTTCTCTAAGATAGATCTGCCAGGCTAGGTAGTTGGCAGCCACTGGAGTGATTTGGGGCATGTCTTCTCCCAGCCTATGAAAACATTCTAGAGCATCTGGGACTAAATTAAGCCTCTTTGTGTTGATCTGGTTGGACAGAGAGGCCAACTTGGTGTAGATCCAGACTGGTGTAACAATGTATTGGGCGATGTTTGCCATGGAGGCTAAGAGATCCTGTGTGACGGATGCCTGTTTAATGGGTTATAAGAATGCTTGGATGTCTTGCATTACCTCTTCCCTCGTCCTCTGCTTGGCCAGTGTCCCTAAGGAAGGGATGTGTTGCACTTCTGCCATCAAATCTATGCCACTGATGAGATGCTCATAGGCAAACATTACCCTCTCTACATCTTTTATGAGCTTGCCTCTGGATGGCAGCTTCATCTATATCTATACCTTATCATTCTGAGTGTGGATCTAGTCCTTCTTTGGCAAGGTGGTAGGGGCCTATGGGTACCTTTCATACCATTCAAGTATGTTGTCTAGTGCCTTGGAGGCTTCCTTCAGCTGTGCGGCCTTTTTGCTTGTTTCTGCCTGGGCCCCTACCAATGGAGCGACTGTTTGTTTTATAGTTATCATCTCCTCATATACCTGTGTCATGGTGCTTCCTAAGATATCCAACTCCCCTTGAATGGTAACTTGTAGTCCGCTGGCCTGAGTGACTGTAAGTTGGAGCCTTTGATTTTCAATTTCTAGGGCCTTCTTTTCCGCCTTTGCTTGAGTCACCCTCTGCTCGGATGCATGGAGTCTGCTCTGCAGAAACAAGATTTCTCTTCTCATCCGACTGACATTATCTTCAGTGGCATCTGCAAAATCAATTTCGGTCGATGCTATCATTATGGGGTTGGTCCTAGTGTTCAAGACTATGTCTTTCTCCGTGGTCACTGTGAGAGGCTTGGCTGGAATCCGTGCAAGGCATTTAATCCTTTCTTGCCTGATTTTTTGAGTGTATTGATCGTAAGATAGTCTTGTCAGATCCAATACATCATCCTCATGTTCCTCTGGGATGCCAATTTCTAAGAGTGGGAGGTGTCCTCTTGTCATGGGAATTGTCGAGGGTATGCCATTATGTGCCAGGTCTGTTTGCTTCCCAGTTTTCGAGGATTGTAACCCGCTTCCCTCTACCTCCTTGGAAGCATCTGTCTGTAGCTTATGAGCTTCTTCCTCCTTTCTCTTCATCTCCACTTCTTCTTTATCCTACTCTAGTTTCAACTTGTGCTCAGCTTCCCTTTTTTTTCGGTCTTCCTCTTCATTCTTCTTGTGGGCCTCTTCTCCTTGCTTCTTTTTCAATTCTTCCCTCTGTTGTTTCTTCTGTTGTTCTTCGACATGTTTCTTTTGTTTCTCTTATTCCTATTGTTGTGCCAAGGCATCTTGGGATTTCTTAAGTTATTCCCCTCTTCACTTATGCTAAGTCTCTAGTTTTGCCTCAGCTCCTTTGTGCCCTCCTTCTTGTTGATCCTTAGGATGATCACTGCTTGTAGTATTCTTCAACTTTTTGGGTCGGGAATTATATACTCCTCCTGAGGGGTCCTTTCACTTGAAAATGTCTGCTCTCTCTTGCATAGTTTGATTTTCCTGGCGTTGACCCTCTTGATATCCATTCAAGTTGGCTTGTCCTTCAAGGGTTGCTTCCCTATTTTCATTTTACCATTTTTTTACTTCCTCTTCCATGGGGCACTCTGTGTGTTGGTAGGTCCAGTTAAATTTGGCCAGCTTGCAGTGTGCGGGGACGATCTTGTCAAGGTCATAAGACCTGTGGGCTAAGTTCACAAAGTGAAAGCCCTTGAAGTCTTCTACTTCCACTTCCACTTCTTTAAAGTCTTTGATCGTATAGGCACCAATAGTAAGCGAGAGGATAGGCCATGGTTTCTTCTTGCCCTTGCTTAGTGTCTTAGAGAACCCGCTCGTCATTTGATAGCATACATCTTGCAATAGCAGTTTTTCAGTGAGGAACTTGGGAAATGCATGAGGTGCCTTGAATGATCCAAAGACTTTGATGAAGGTACCTTCTGTAATGGGGAACCAATGGGCTACCTTAATCACCATCTCCATGGCCCTTTTGGACATGCACAGAGGATCCTCATTGAAAAGGTGCCGGTAGAGCGGGGTGATAAACTTGTCTGAGATGGGATCAATCTCCTGCTTGTACCTGGTAGCCCAAAACACTTTTAGATCTTTTAGGATAGGCCCACTGTGTTCCGCGTCCCAGTTGTGTGGCCAATCATCAAAATTTCACCGTGAGCACACTGCATCTAAGAGGTAGGAAGCCATGTAAAACTTTGATGCACATCCCTCCTTTGGTACCTGGGCGCTAATATCTTCACAATTAAAGCTGACATTAATAGATGTGCCCAATTGAAATGAGTACCGTAGGAGGTGATCGCATACCTGAGAAGAACCCATGCTAAACAAAAAGTAGTGGCGTCCTTCCTGCCATACATCCTACACAACATAGTTGCGACAAGCATGTATACTTTTCTTAGGCCTCTGGTTTTGTACTCTTGATCCTTCTTCCCTTTAAACTTCTCAAGGTCCTCCCACTATCCCTTCAAGATATCTTGTACTGGTACGTCATGTGTGGCAATCAACTATGATTTGAAAGATTCCTCCCTAACCGAGAGTGAGTAGTACACTTTTGCGTCCTTCTAAATCAGGTTGGAAAAATATTTTTCGACGTGATCACGGATGACCCAGAACTTTGATTCCACCTTCCGGAGTATCCACTCGACTGCTTCCATGCATGAGAATATTGGTGGGTGGGTGCCCACATAATGAAGCTTAGACCTCTTGACCTGAATGTATACATGTCGGTCTACGAGGTCCTTTAGGAATTCTTGCTTTGTTAATTCTTGGTAAAAGAGATAGAAACGCACTAGAGCTCAGCTTCGATATTCCCTAGCATATTTAGAAAACAGTACCATGATAAGACGGATGGCATGAAAGCAAAAATAAAGGAACTGCCTATACCAACTAAGACCTTGGCTGCTCAGGCTGGGTCGCTGCGACCTATGCTTGTCACAAAAATCTAGATTGGAAAGGTTGTGACTTGGCGACCTAGCAACGAGGTCGCAAATTCACGCTTGTGTGAACAATCCTGACTTTGTGACTCTACAACTTAGCGACCAGGTCACGAGGTCATAAGGTTGCAAAATAATGATTGCGTGGATAGTCAAGACTCTGCGACTTTGGGACTCAGCGACCAAGTCACGAGGTCGCATTGGGGCTTTTCTGAAGAAAATAAGGGGTTGCGACTAGCGAGGAAAAAATGGAAAAAGGGAAGAAGACTCTAAGGGAAGAGGATAAATCAGGGTTGAAAGGCTCACAAGAAGGCCAGGGAGGGGTGCCCATAATGGTAGGAGGAGAAAGGAGGGGTTTAGGCATGATAGGATCAGAAAGAGGAAGGGAAGCCCTAGCTGGAGTGACAGTGAGGGCTAAGGATTGCAACTGACAGGTATCTAAGGCAATTAATAGCCTAGGTTAGAGGCAGGTAGGGCCACAGCCAATAAATAGGAACTGCAAGAGGCTACCTGGGAAAAATTGCACTATTTTTGGCTTGTCAGACGTATTGTTTGCTCCATCGCACAGCTTAGATGTGACCTATGCGACCCTTTTATTTATAAAGGGGTCGCATGTGCGGTCATTAATGGAGGTCGCAAGGTCGCAAATAGGGCTCAGTCGGGTACGTATGCGACATTGCGACCTTGTGACATGGAAACCTGGAGGTTGCTAGGTTGCAAGGTCGCATAGTCATAAAGATTAGAATTCGACACATTTTGCATCCTAGTGACCTGGCAACCTTGGTCAGGTCACAAGGTCGCTAAGTTGCAATTTGCTGAAGTTTGGAAGAAGAGCGACTTTGCGACTTTGCGACTTTACTTAAAAAAACTCAAAGTCATCTTTTGGGTTGATATTACCTGTCCAAGGTGGGTTGTTTGAGGTTCATGGTAGAGATTGCAGCAAGCTCGTCCTTATCAAAAGCAACAGCGGCTTTGAAATTTCAAACTGGTGCCAAATTTTGGAGGGTGTTGTAGCGGCTAGAACAATTGGTGATTCACTGGGAGAACCTAGAATATTTGTGTACGCTTAATATTGAGGGGGGCGAGGGGGCTTAACAGGCTCTTCCTTCCAATTCTGTGGCTCACACTGGCCTCATCTTTGGCCTTCGTGTGTTCACTTCACCCATTTTCACTACGTAGAATGTTGTTCACCGTGCTTTACATTCATGGAAACCAGACGGGAGGGGTAAGAGTAACCTCATGGGCTTCAAGGGATTCGATATATTTATTCAGTCCCCTATGTTGCTCCACTTCCAGCGAGCTTGATGGGCCCCAGCGGAGTCACTTCCTAGGAGTCACGAACATTGCTCCGCTGCCAGCGAGCCTGGTCAATACCCTGATGGAGTCATCGCATTACCTCTCTAAGCAGGAAGCCTTTCTCAATCCTTTATCCTTATTTCATGTGCTAATAGCACTTATTTGTATGTGGCAATTACTTCCTAGGAAGATGATGGATCTCAACTTATGTTACTTGTAAGAGAGGTTGCTCCTGGTCTTTTATTTGGAGACCTTTGGGTTCTCCCGAATACCCTTTTGTCGTCTGAGGTTGGCCCTTTTCCCCTTTCATCCAGTGACCTATTTCACCATTAATTTTTTTTTTTTAGTAGTAGTTTCTGAGTTGGTGCATCTGGTAAGCTACTTGTACTTGGGTCCTGTGACTTGGTCGTGTTTCCCCCATGAGGTGGCTATCACAGACATACTTGGGCCACTTTATGTTTCAGGGTTGATTCTTCACAGGCGGAGAATCTGGTATAACTTTCCTATTGAGTAACTTCTGCATTGATCCTTCAACTTGAGGCACTGAGGGATGAAATTCCGGAGACTTTCTCAAGGCAAGTCATTTATTAAAACAACAAAATAAAACAAATAAACATTGCGAGAGCGATAGAACAAAGAAAACAAGATTATGGTACAGAGTGTGAAGATAGCCCAGGGGCCATTAGGTAAAGTAATTTTTGAGGTCGTGTTCATTCACCGAGAGGATCTCGATCCTCCCTTCTAAATTTTGGAGTCTATACATGTACAGACCGAACTTCTCTTTTATTTGGAACGGGCCTGTCAAAAGGGCCTGAAATTTGGTATGTTTTCCTTTGTATTCGTGAGCCTTGTCCCATTTGAGGACGAGGTTGTCAACTTCTAAGACCTTGTTCCCGACCGATTTCTTATTAAACCATCATTTTATTCAGCTTTGGTGGATGGCTTATTTTCCCCTGGATTTTAGCCTTTCCTCCTCCAGTTTCAGTAGGGTCTCTATGTGGGCTTGCAAGGCAGGGCATGGGGTACGATGTGTTTCTTGGGATAAATAAAGCGTAGGGAGAGAGAGGTTAGGGGGAAGGATGACCTCTTTCCCGTAGGCTAGAAAAAATGGAGAGGTTCCTAGGGAAGTTTTAGGTGTGACTCGATCAGCCCAGAGGACATTATTGAGGGCGTTGTGCCAGTTTCGATGTTGGCATAGCAGGGTCTTCCTGATGATTCGAATGAGGTTCTTGTTGGTTGACTCGGCTAACTCATTCCCTTGGGGGTAGTATTTGGCGGAATGTTTGAGAACGATATCATTTCCTAAAGTGAATTCATATAGTTTAAACGATTAAAAATACATAGCATTATCAAAGACGAGAGAGGTTGGAATGTCGAACCTGGTCATGATGTACTGAGTGATGAAAGCTATTACCTCTTGGTCGTTGATCTGACATAACAATATCGCTTCAACCCACCTTGTGAAATAATATTTGGCCGTGAGGATATATCGGTGTTGCTTGGAGGAGTGTGGTAGTATCTCCCCAATCACGTCCAGACGCCACTGCTGGAATGGTTCCTCCACCGCGACAAACTGTAACGGAGTAGAAGTTTGGGATTCTCTGCTGGAAAACTTTTGACACGAGGGGCACTTCTGAACATAAGCATGCACATCCTTAAACAGAGTGGGACAATAAAAACCAGCTCACATAACCTTATGAGCTGTAGCATCTCCCGCGTAGTGTCCATCGGCCAAGCCATCATGTAGTTCCTTTAGGACTTGTTAGGCCTCGTTGGATTCTAAACAACGTATCAAGACATCGTTGTGATGCTTGCGAAACAATTTTCCTTACAACATTTGATAGGATGCAGCTTTCCGCCTTATTTCTCATTTTTGCTGGGCCGCCAAGGTGGGATCCATGACATCGCAGCCAAGATAGTTTAGGAGATCTATGTACCATTACGAGGAATTTTGCTAAGGTGTATTTTCGGCCTGGTACATCTCTATCTCATATTCCCAACACTCCTCATCATTGTTCCTCTGGTCAAAGGCTTTAGTAGCCATTCCACATAACCCCTGCCCCTTGATCGTGTGTGCAGGATTGAATTCTAATACATACTCTTGAAGGCATTCCATCCAGTTACCTTGTCTCTCACCCAGCTCCTGCTGCACAAACAGTGAGCAGACTATTGTGTGAGGTACAAACACTGTGACATGGTTCTTCAAAATGTATGGCCTAAAATGCATACCTGCCTTATATACTGCATAGGCTTGCTTGTCAATGTCCAAATAGTTCAACTCGGCGCCTTTCAACCCTGCGCTCATGAAAGATATGGGTCATTCATCGTTATTGTCATCTTTCAGGGTAAGGATGGCCTTCTTAATATTGTCAAAGCTTCTTTCTCGGGCGGATTCCATTTAAAATTTGTGTTATTCTTAATCATAATTTGTAGAGGTTTCACGATTTGTGCGAAGTCCGATATGAATGTTCGGAGGAAGTCAATTTTCTCGAGAAATGACTACATGGCCTTCTTTCTACTTGGGGGAGAAATTTGGGTGATGGATTTTGCATGGTCTGGGTCCAGCACTACGTTGTCCTAGGTTACAATGTGGCCCAATGAAATTCCTTTCGAGACTATAAAGATGCTCTTCTTAGGGTTCAACAAGATTCTGTATTTTCGGCACCTTTCAAAGATCTGTATGAGGTGGTGTAGGTGGTCACATCTACGTTTAGAGAACACGGTGAAGTCATCAAGGTAAACCACCACACTTTTTCCCATTAGCCCTCGAAAGGCGATGTCCATGGCCCTTTGGAAGGTTTCCTCAGCATTAATTAGGCCAAATGGCATGCGCCTAAATGTGAAAGTCCCCCACATAGTCCTAAATGTTGTCTTTAAACTGCTCGGTTCCAGTACCAGTACTTGGTTGTATCCTGACAAACCATCCAACAATGAGAACATTACTGACCCCGATACTTTTTGAATAATCTGATCCATGGGGGAACTGGGTAGTTATCCTTATCGGACGATCAATTTAAATTTTGGAAGTATACACATAAGTGGATTTCGGCGGACTTCTTGCGAACTAGCACCAAATTAGACATCCATGTTGAATGTCAGACTTTTTGCGAACTGGGACCAAATTTGACACCCACGTTGAATATAGGACTTTCAAAATGATGCGGGTGTCCAGGAATTTCTTAATTTCTTTCTGGATCATTGGTACCAAAGTTGGATGCACTTTCCATAGCTTTTGTTGGAAAGGTTTGACGCCTTCCTTCATCGGTATCACATGCTGGATAATTTGCATGTCATAAGTTTGTAGTTCATCATATGTCCAGTTGAAAACATCTCAATACTTCTTAAATAATTCAATAAAGGACTACCGCTCCTGGGGGTGCACTTGGTACCGAGATTAACGAACTTCGGGTCTGCTTCCGTCTCGAGGTTCACTTGTTGGTGCAATAGGGTGGAACTTTGCACCTTTGTATTGGGAGGCCCCCGAAATCGATTATGCAGATCAAATAACTTCTCGAGGGAGACGACCCCTTTGGGTATTAGGTTCCCCTTGTGTTCTTCCCTTTCCTTTTTTAAAGCCAATCCATGCTCCTCTTCCTCAATCACTACATCCTTGAATACATATGTGTTTAACATGAAATCTAACACCTGTTGATCATCATTAAAAAGGCAGAAATTAGTCATATTATCTGGCACTGCAAGTTTATATACAATTTCAATAGAAAAACCATCCTTAATGGGGTAAACCTAGCGGCAACTTTTGCTAATGTATCGGTTGTCGCATTATGCATTCTAAGTACTAAATTAATATCAAAAGCATCGAAAGTGGAAATCAAACGCCATACCTCCTGCTGATATCCTTTCAAATGGGGGGATAGGCAGTGAATAGTGTTGCATACCTGTAGGGTGATGATTTCGAAGTCGCTGATTACCTTCAAGAAGCCGACTTTGAAGTCGATCACTTTCTTGAGGCCCACGATTAGTGCTTCATATTCGGTCATATTTTTGGTGCATTAGAATTCTAACCTACAAGATATCATGAATTTTTTTTTTGGGGGATCTATCAAGATACTGCCAACACCGGCCCCGTGATGGGTCTTGGAACTGTCGTAGTATAGGGTCCAGATTTTATTCTTAGGTGTTTCAAAATCACATGTGTGTACAGACGATATACTCAGGGCAGAGACATCGGGTGGACCTCCTGATATGGTAAGGTGGGACGCAGTACAAGGGAGCAATTCTAACTGGGTGTTCGAGGAGACTGGGGACTAAGTGACTTGGTAGCACCCAAAAGGAGGCTCTAAGAAATGCATGTCAAAATATTCTTATGCAAAGCTGATGGTTTTGTTGGTTGCTTCAAGGCCGGTCACCGTATGTTTAATATAAGGTTCACTTTCGACCTGAATATTATTTTTCCTACCTTTGTGCGGGAGCCACAAATGGGACCAGTCGGTGGTGAAGTATCCTTGTAGTTTGCTTGACCAATCCCAACTTAGTAGCAGACTGTAGGCTTCTGGTATATCTACGACAACTATGTCGATGCACTGATGGACTTGAGAATCCGAGGAGAGACGTATTAGGAAGTTATTCAATTTTCCCATGGCGGGAACCTGGGACCTATCAAGATGAATGATCTTGGCATCAATTTTCTCAGGGCGGATACTCAATTTTATGCATACAGACAGGGGCATGACATTGGTAGATGCACCAGAATCGATGAGGCAGTTGTGGATGTTGAAATCGAATATCTCAAAAGACAAGAGAAACGGGGGTGTGGACCCTCGCGAGTTGGCATTGACGGCATTGATAATGGACTGGAGGTTCACTGAGACTTGGGAGGGTGTGGAGCTTACGGTTCTTGTCGAAGAGGTAGGCCTGCTTGTCGAGGATGGGATGGCGAACGCTTTGAGAATCAGGTCACGTTGGTTGGCTATTCGGGCGAGTTTGTAAAGGGATATATTGGCTCACGTTTTCTTCATGTCTTCGATGATATTGTACCCAGATTTTGGGTGCGAAAGCGACTCGACAAGTGTGCTGGGTGAACTTGATGATGCTCTGGCCTTTGGGGTGCCTTGAGCAATGGCGGGGCTAGACTTTTCAGTGGTCGGGATTGCCTTCTGATTTTCTCTATTTGGTGGCAGGATCTTTCTCAAGAAATCCTTCCTCTTTTCCTCAAATGAGTGGTTGGCAATCGGGCCTTTGCTCCTTAGGCTATAGTTTCGAGGGGGGGTTGGATTGGGGTTCATCAGCCAAATTTATCTCTATCACAGGAGGAGGCCCGTCCCCACGAATTACTTCGAAGGCGAGGACTGTTGATCCCAAATCTTCATCCGGGGGAGAAACTTCTTCGTCGCATGAGTCAGCTTCCTCTTCAAACTCCCCTATTGTCTCGTCTTCTAAGAGTTGATTCACCACTGCGGTCATATTATTAATCCATTGAGGGTAGGTTATTTCAGAGTCGGAAGATTGATGAAACGAGTAGAAATTATCTTTTCCAATCTCTTCCACGTTGAAATTTGCATTAGGGTTGGGCGGAGGGCGATTAGGCGTGATGTTGTTCTTCCTAAAGAAAAGCTTTTGAGCTTTGCTACCTGAGGCAGTGTCATTTTTCTTTATTTTCAAATCAGAGACTTCAATCATCAATAGCTTTAGGGATTTTGTGATGTTTTCAAAATCAAAAGGGTCCTTATCCTTGTCCCTGGATTTATTGGTTGAGATTTGTGTCCTTTTCCCGGCCGATTTTTTATCATCCCGGTTATCATGGTCTATGGCCCCTATTGAAAGCATAACTTTCTCGATGGAGAGGGAAGTGGTGAAATTTTTTGCTAGGGTGGCTCTGGCCTCGCGTTTAATGAACACAACGATGTCCCGAGGCAGGGCTCTTGTGTACTAGTCTATAGTGATGGAATCATCAAGGGCCATGTTCGGTGGAAAATTTTTCAAGATGGTTGTAAAACGCTGGTTGAAATATTTTACCTTCTCCTTCTTTTAGCACTTCAAGATCCTCAACATCGTGAGAAGCATAGAAGGGGTCTTATCCTCGAATGCCAAGTAGCAGCTTTGTTTTCTAAGGTGTGCGGGAAGAGTTGGCATGCTACGTCATCGAATTGCACCCTCGTCATTTGCAAGGCTAGTACAAGTTACTAATGTCGTCCTCAACCAGGGTTCCTTTCTCAAGATCGAACTTAAGAAGGTGCTTCTCTGGGTGTCGGGGCATGTCGTGAAGGGGACCACAGAGGCCTAGAGGAGACTGTGCCATCCAGGCTAGGGGCTGCACCCGTCTTGCCCTATGATAGGGTGGGATGAAAACATGCTCAGTTTCATTTTTGGACTCGCTCCCAGCGCCGGACCTGGAAGCTTCGCCCTCATGTTGAGAGTGCATGTCTTGGTTTCAGTTAACTCTGAGATCTTCAAGGTTTCTATAATTCCTCAAGTTTTTTAGACCACCAAAGTTTCCATTGAAAAGGAAGGGTTGTTTATTCCAGTTACAGTGATGGTGACCAGTATGGCCTATGTTTCAACCGTGCCCCCAGCCTCTATTTCCCCAACCTCTCCCAGCGCCTCCCCGAGGTGGGTCATTAGCTTGGGTGTTGTCATTCAAAGGTTGATTGAGCTAGGGACCAGTTTTGGTTGGGGTCTAGTAACTTCAGGGCCTCCTCTGTTGACCCCACAGGGGCTGTCATGAGGTTTAGCTAAGATTCCATCGACCGCATCTGCGTAGTCTTCGAGCATTAGGCTTATGAGTTGAGGCATAAAGTTGACTAGGACACCCTGGCGAGTGTGATGGGTTTCAGGGGTTTGAGGATTAGCCAGGGAACCGATGGCAGGGAGTTTTTGAAGACCTCTAATGAGATCGTGGGCAAGCGGGCGTAAATCCTTTAATTGGTCTGACGTGACCTCGTAGAAAGGTGGGTCCTCCTCAGGCGAAGTATTCTCAGGAGGTGGAGGACCAGTGTTTTCAAACCCAATCTCTCCCCGTTCCGGGTCAGGGAAGGGTTTTTGTAGAGTGTGCATAGGGATGTTACTTGCATGGTGGGAGCCTGCCATCAAGCCCTCCTTCTAGCACCAAATTTTTTGATGGGAAAAAATTCCTTGCCAATAGTAAGGGGATCTCCCCGGTATAAATTCCCAACTAGACTCTAAACCATTTGTGATATGTATCCCATCCGGTATGTAGGCTCGGTTGTCGTTAAACTGATGAGGTGTATGCCCTTTCTCAGATAGAAGTGTATTTTAGGATCATGAGAATGTACAGCTACTTGAACGATACAAAACGAATGGTCGACGAGTTCTCCTGAAAATGAAACATTATGAATATCAAAGCGAGATTTAAAGCATGCAGCCAAAAGAAGTATTGTTATAAAAACATCATTAGGGCCATGCTCATACAAAGGCTTGTTTGAACATAAGAGAAATAGTTCATTATGATAAAAACACACTTCAATTCCTTAAGCACGTTTCTAAAATGTTAAGGAAATATCAATAACTAAGTCATTAACATGCCCATATGCTAAACATCCATGTACCATTCATATATCCAAAGAGCTTAAACATATAGATGATGCATGAACAGAAACATAGATTAATCAGTTACAAATGATACCAAGAACATGAGAACATAATATTCATAATGTCAACACACATAAGTTTCTGTCAGATCCAATAGTGGCATCAAAATCATTCATTTGTATTCATTCCCGGAATCATACATTCAATGTTGTACAATTATCTCTCTCTCCTTTTGGAGTCCAAAAAAGGTCCTTACATTATCTCCCGAGGGAGTACATATAGAATCAAAAATGACCCTTGGGCTACCCTTCCCTTTCATCTTCCCAACTATTGGTATGGTCTGCGACCTGGGAGAATTTGCGACTTGCGACCTGGGTGGGGTTGCGACATGCGACCTACCTGTTCCTGCAACCTGTTAACTCAGTCTTTTCAGGGAAGCAACTATGTGATGGAGAGGACTAGGGTTTCTACCTATTGTTGTTCTCTAATATAGTTCTGTCAGGTTAGGTAGTCGATGACCACTAGAGTGATTTGGGGCATGTCCTCTCCCAACCTATGAAAACATTCTAGAGCATCTGGGACTATATTACGCCTCTTTGTGTTGATCTGGTTGGAAAGAGAGACCAGCTTGGTGTAGATCTGGACTAGTGTAACAATGTATTGGAAGATGTTTTCCTTGGAAGCTGGGAGATCCTGTGTGGCAGTTGCCTGTTTGATGGGTTCTAAGAATTCTTGGATGTCCTGCATTACCTCTTCCCTCATCCTCTGCTTGGCCAGTGTCCCTAAGGAAGGGATGTGGTGCACTTATTCCATCGAATCTATGCCACTAATAAGATGCTCATAGGTGAACATTACTTTCTCTACATCTTTTATGAGCTTGTCTCTGATTACAGCTTCATCTATATTTGTACCTTATCGTTATGAGCGTGGATCCAATCCTTCTTTGGCAAGGTGGCAGGGGCATGTGGGTACCTTTCAAACCATTTGAGTAGGTTTTCTAGTGCTTTGCAGCCCTCCTTCAGTTGCGCAACCTTTTTCCTTTTTGCTTCGTGGGCCCCTACCAAAAAAGCGATTGTATGTTTTATTGTTATCATCTCCTTGTATACCTGCGTCATGGTGCTTCCTAAGATATCCAACTCCTCTTGAATGGTGGCATGCAGTCCACTGGCCTGAGTGAGTGTAACTTGGAACCTTTGATTTTAAGTTTCTATGGCCTTCTTTTCTGCCTCTGCTTGAGTCGCCCTCTGCTCGGATGCATGGAGTCTGCTTTGCATAAACAAGATTTCTCTGCTCATCCTACTGAAATTGTCTTCGGTGGCAGTTGCAAAAGCAGTTCTGGCCAATGTTATCATTATGGGGTTGGTCCTGGTGTCCAGGACTATGTCTTTCTCTGTGGTCACTGCAAGAGGCTCGGTTGGATTCCGTGAAGGCATTTTCTCCTTTCTTGCCTAATTTTATGAGTGTACCAATCGTAAGATAGTCTCTTCAGATCCAGTACATGATCCTCATGTTCCTCTGAGATGTCAAGTTCTGAGAGTGGGAGGTGTCCTCCTATCACGGGAGTTGCCAGGGGTACATCAATATGTGTCAGGTTTGTTTGCTTCCCAGTTTTCGAGGGTATTGACGCACTTCCCTCTGCCTCCTTGGAAGCATCTGTCTGTAGCTTCTAAGATTCTTCCTCGTTTCTCTTCTTCTCTGCTTCTTTTTTATCCTGCTCTTGTTTCAAATTGTGCTCATCTTCCCTTTTCTTACGTTCTTCTTCTTCCTTCTTCTTGCGGGCCTCTTTTTCTTCCTTCTTTTTTCGTTCTTCTCTCTGTCGTTTCTTCTGTTGTTTTTCAGCCTATTTCCTTTGTTTCTCTTCTTCTTGTTGTTGCGCCAAGGAATCTTGGGCTTTCTTGAGTTCTTCCTCTCTTTGCTTCTGCTCGGTCTTTATTTGTGCCTCGGCTCCTTTGTCCCCTCCTTCCTTTTTATCCTTAGGAGGATCAATGCTTGTAGTATTCTTCAACTTTTTGGGTTGGGAAGTTGATGCTCCTCCTGAAGGGTCCTATCGCTTCAAAGTGTCTGCTCTCTCTTGCAGAGTTTTATTTTCCTGGCGCTGACCCTCTTGATGTCCATTCAAGTTGGCCTGTCCTTCGGGGGCTGCTTCCATGTTTGCATTATACCAGTTTTCTACTTGCTCTTCCACAGGGCACTCTGTGTGCTGGTAGGTCCAGTTAAATTTGGCCCGCTTGCAGTGTGTGGGGACGATCCTGTCAGGGTCATAAGACCTGTGTGCTAAGTTCGCAAAGTGAAAGACTTGATGTCTTCTACTTCTGCTTCCATTTCTTTGAATTCTTTAACCGCGTAGGCACCAATAGTAAGCGGGAGGGTAGGCGATGGTTTCTTCTTGCCCTTGCTTAGCATCTTAGAGAACCCGCTCGTCATTTGATAGAACACCTCTTACAATAGCAGTTTTTCAGTGACGAACTTGGGAAATGTGTGAGGTGCCTTGAATGATCCAAAGACTCTAATGAAGGTATCTGATTAGGAGCTCAAGTCCGAGCCATGGAAAAAGCTCAAAATTTTAAGTGTTCAAAATCACTTGCAACCTGAACAACCGGATAGGCCTCAGCTATACGATCCTGACACCATGAACGGCACTCAAATCCGACACTGTATGTGAAAGTTATTCAAGTTTGAAAATTCACAATTTCATGCAAAAGACCAGTTTGACCAAGTTTGACTTCCAAATTTGAAAAATTAAAAAAGGAATATTCCTGGAATATTCCACCTAGGCCAATTCTGCAGTGACAAGTGGCATTCACGCATTGTTTATTGGTTTGACTTGTTTTTATTGTGACCAATTAAGGGCTACCACGTGGCAGGCCCGGAGCCCGCCATGTAGCCCCTAGATTGTGACAAATCTGGAATTTTAAAATTTTTGTTAGTCTACGTGATTTGAACCGATGACGTATCGGATGCCAGCGCAGAGGCCCAACGGGGCGGGCTGCATATTAGTTCTTATTAAACAAAGGTTAGAACTTTTATTTATGGTTTGAATTAAAGTTCATTGGGCAGCAAAGGGTTCCAGCCCCAGCCACCATGTGACCATATCACTTAGACCAAGGGCTATAAGCCCGACTGTTACGGTGCGGATTTCCAGCCACCACATATGGCCATGTTATAAATGTTAATGCCACAATATATGTTAAGGTTTGTTAACCAACGTTTTCTCCGGCGGTTCCGGAGAGTTCTCCACATGTGACCACTTCTTACAAACATTAAATGCTAGCGCACTGACTGCCGACAATTTGGGGGTGGAGTCTGCCTTTTTAGTTAAGTCCGCCATTTTTGGAGTGGCTATCTGCAGTCCTCTCACATTTAGTGGGGTTTTTTACTTGACACTGGAAAAATATTGTTTTGGCCATAAATTCTGATGGGGAGAACATTTTTGGACGAAATTGCTTTTGATTTCAGGTACTCAGAGGATTCTAAATCCATTGGAACAGGTTGCAGAGCCATTGGAGTTGTTCTTCAGTCCCTTTTGCTTCAGGGAAGCAATGAGAGCCATGAGAGCCAAGAGGGAGTTGGAGATGTTTTGGGCTATGGTTAACCATTTAAGGTGAACCAAAAGCCAATTTCGACTATTTTCAGCATTACAGAGCCATTGAGATAGGTTATAGAGGTAGTAGAGGTGTTCTATAGCCATTTTAGCTTCAGGGAAGCTTTTTGAGCCATCAGGGCCATTTGGGAAATGGAGTTGTTTTGAGTTGTACCTCTCTATTTGAGGTGAACCAAAGATCATTTTCAGCTAATTTTGACCTTCTGAACCTAATGGAAGAGGTTTCAGATTTTTTTGAGGACTTCTACAGCCTGAAAATCTTCAGAGAAGTTCATAGAGCCATCAGGGCCTTGTTGAAGAAATCACTGTTTATGGTAATTCTTCACTGTTTAGTGAATTTGGAAAGGCCTTCTTAGTTTTTTCATGTCTTCTGAATTATTATTTGCATTCAGATTTATATATTGAGACATTTTTAAACTTTTATTATCATTTTGGAGCATTTTAATATAAGAGGACAAGCTCATTTAGGAGGCTTGATCCAGCAGATGTAGCACAGGAGGGGTGAACTGTTCATCAAACATTTGTGTCATGTTATATTGAAGTTATCTTGATGAAAATTTCTGATTTAATATGTTAAACATCAAATTAAATTAACTTGCCTTCACACATAAACTCATAAACAGTTACCAAAAACACTTTGTTTAATCATCCAGACATGGAGAATTTTGCACACATTTAATTTAATGGAAATGGATACCTTGCACACATTTTCAAGTACTTCCATTTACAGATCAAATGGTATCAAAGTGTTGGTTGAGCTTATGTTGAGCATTTTTTTTTGTGAAAAAAAGTGTTAAAATAGTGTAAAATATTGATTGTTTTATTGGTTGCAAAATGGTTGATTGTATGAGTTTGCTTGAGTTGAAAAGATAGTTGTTGATAGCTGAATCTTGGAAAGGGAAAAAGAGTTGTAGGCTATTTCCTTATCTCGAAGTACCTCAAGACTATATTTGGAAAACAAACCCACTTTATTAGTGTTTGCTACAAAATTTATTGGAGTTTGTGTTTTATGGTTGCTTGAAAAAGAAGGGGTCTTTATAGACATTTGGTTAAAAGCTTTTCATTTGTTTGAAAGCTTTGAGAACTTTTATTTGGAAGTTCCTTTTGTTAATTTGACCATTTACATAATTTCAACTTCTTCTACAAGTGAAGTTTCCTCTTTCACAAGATTCTTCAATGATGACATGAAGAATGAGTTCATTAAGGTGAAGGACATGGTGCAGATTTTGATTGAGGATCAAAGAGAAAGTGTTAAGCTTCATGCACAATTGTGAGCCATGAAGGAAGAGAAGGAAAAAATTCTCCAAAGGTTGCATGACATGGAGAAACAACTCCTTCAAGCTCAAGAAGCTTTGTCTAAGAACAAACGTGAGGAAAAGGTAAACCATTCCAACTTGTCTTCAATTTCCTCAATTGAAAAGTGTGTTGGTTCTTTTGAAAAACATACAAGGGGCATCAGGTCCAAAGTAATGTTTCAGATGGGCTATCAAGAAGGCAAAGGTTTGGGCAAGCATGCACAAGGCATGGTTGACCCTATTTCGGTTGTGGAGTGACCCAAGAATGTTGGTCTTGGTTATGAACAGTTTAATGGCAAAGACTCCAAATCCTTGAATGCATGTGATGCAAATTTAAAGAGAACCTTTATTCCAAGTTCTAAAATGAATATATGTCAAAATTGTTTTAAGGATGATTTCCATTGTTTTAAGCCATCATTGCAGCAAGTAGAGGGTAAACATGTCACTTATGGCGAGCATGCAAATGTAAATAGTTTTCAAGACAAGAACTGTGATGAAAGTTTGAAAAAGAAAGTTGTCTCCTCTACTAGTTCGTCGTCTTTCGAAGACAAAAAGGATGGACATTCCATGCAGCAAAAGAGGTATAATTATTTACATGATCAATTTGATTATGTTTCAGAAAATAATGATAATTTTGCTTGTTCACATTGTTAGCCACCTATAAATTTTTTACGGAGAAAATAGGTGGCTAAATATTTTTTTGAGCCTTCAAGAGATACATTTCCTATGAAAATATCTCATTCTTGAAGCCTCTGTGTGTCCTTTGCCTCTAAAAATATCTTCACTGTTGTTTCCATCAAAAAAGCCTCACTATTTTGTGAAAAAATTGTGCTCAGGAAAACCTCCATCTGCTCCCTTTATCCCTGCAAATTCCCAATTTTAACTCTTTTTTCCCTTCTCAAAATTTCCCCTTTAACCCTCAAAATCCCTTCATAAGTCATCTAAATCACCCAATTCCCCTTTAAAAACCATGTGAATCCCTTCATCTAATGAAAAAATCCCTTTGTTTCCCTACCGGAACCCCTTTCTAAGCCTCAAAAACTCTGTTTTTAGGCCAAAAAACCCATTTTTACCATATATCAGGCCTAAGCCCCTTTCGGCCCAGCCCCTAACCCCTTCTCTGCATGTAATCAGGTGCTAAGACCAAGCGCTAAGCCTTATAGCTCTAATCGCAATCGGAAGTTTGATTGCAGGCGCATTTCTTTGTTAACCGAAAAGTTTCGATGCGAGAGTTATTTGGTCTATCGATCGCGGGCTCAATATGAACCGTCGATCTGTAAAGATCCGACGGCCAGTGTTGATCTCACACTGCACCCATTACATCCCTTTGTTAACCTCCGATTGTGATCTCCACCGTTGACCCTTAAACGATCCAATGGCCATCACACCATCGCTCTAATCGCCAATCACAAGATCTTAAATCCATCACCTTTCGTCTCCCTGATTGGCCGACCTCTGATTCAATCCTGGCCGTTGAATCCACAAGAACCAACAGCTAGGATTTGATCACACTCTGCCCCTGTGTCCCCCGATTTGCGATCCCTGACCCAATCTCCACCGTTGATCTTCCGCCAATCCAATGGTCCGCATGTAATCGCAAGTTCAAAACCATCAGAGGTTTGGCCCCTGCCTTCTCCGATTGCAATTGGATCTCAGTCGTCCATCTGATAAGATCCAACGACTCTCGTCTCTCTCACCCATTCAGCTGACCCTTTGCCTTCTCGCTCCCTCTTTTAATCCTGATCGTCTATTCCATAGATCCGACGGTCGGGATCTAATCCGCTTTGACCTTCCCTCCACCTAACCAACCGTGCACTTTCCCATATCGCGCTCCATCCTCCACCGTCAGATTTCATCACTCCACATCCAATGGTCAGCATGCATATTGTGTTATTCTGGCATCCGGGCTTTAACACTTCAAAATCGTGCGATATGGGCGGTTTTGTTTTTCCACGTGTCGAGCAGCGAAGTACATCGTGTTCTTTTGGGAGATTTTCAAAACCACTCCCAAGCAGCACGAAAACAGTTGTTTTCTCCTGAAAACCACTTCCCCTCTTCTGCCTCCGAAATTTCTTCCATGCAGTCTCGACCGTTGATCTGTATAGATCTACGGCCCTTATCGCATCGCGTTTTCATTCATATTTCTTTCATCGGGCTTCCATAGAGTTTCATCAGATGATCCCAACCGTTGATCTCCTCCTGAGATCTAACGGTCCACACTCAATCGCCCTCCGCCCATGCTAGTCCCACCATCTAAAGCCCTAATTTCATTTGATTTTCATCGATTTCCTTTGTATTTCGCCAAAGTTTAAACTTTTATGTTTTACATTAATGTCATTTCCTCTGCCCAACATTAGAACTTTGGTGTTATAACATTAAAGTTTATTTCTTCGCCCAACCTTCCAAAATCAATCCCACCGGTGAATCTCCACCGTCGATCACTACTACCTGAACTGATCGGACGGTCCACAACCATTTCTCCATCAGACCTTCATTAGATCATGCTTCCATCGTTTCACAACAACTTTCACCATTTTCTCCACTACAGCCATTGTTTTCATTGTTGCACTGCCATTCCCACAGTCTTCCACAGCATCCATCCTCCCTCCTGCATGGATTTCTTAACATGTTCGTGTGTTTTGTAGGGTTACAGACGGTGAAAACTGTTATTGCTCGCAGTCACTGTCATAGTGACACAGAGCGCAGAGGAAGCTCTTTCAGAGCTAGAGATCGCAGGGAAAGACTCCTGAGGGGGTTTTTAACGCATGTTTCTGTTGGGTGTGGAGCCTGATTATCTTGTTTACTTTGTATCACAGCATTGGACCCCTATACCTTAAAAGGGGCGGCAACGCCACCCATAATTAATTGCTGTTGTGGGGGGTCCAGGGGGGGCGGCAGCGCTTTTCGGAGCCCCCCCTGGCGGGGGGTTTCAGGGGCAGCACCCCCGAAGCTAAAAAAAGATGTAAAATTGCCTTGTAAAATTATAGTAATTTCTAGTCAATCTAGGTCGTTCATAGGCGGATGATATGACGGTAGAAGTTATGTTTAGATTAGGGTTTTTTGCCCTAGAAGGCAACCCCTCGCTTTTATGAGGGTATTGTATTGCCACTGTGTATTGTGTGTGTATTCTCAAAGCGAGAAACAAAGAGGGAGACAGTGAGAGAGAACAGAGGATATTACAGTGGATCTGTTGTAGGTTTTGTCTCTTCATTTTTGCTGGATAATAGAAAGGAAGGACTGGCTATTCGGGGTGGACGTAGCCCAAACTGGGTGAACCACGTATATCTGTGTCTCTCTGGTTTTATGTGTTTTGTGTGCTTGTATTTTCCGCATATTTTATGTGTTGCATTGCTCTGTAATATATAATTTGCTAATAGTTTCCTTCCAATTAGAGTTATTAACTCTGTCGAAAACCTCCAACACCATTAAACCTGCGCATTCACAGACAGAGACAGTCACAGAAGCGGCAAAGAGTATCAGTGAAGAATTAAAGAGATTTAAAGCCTGTTATTGAAGATTTTAAGCTTTAATTCAGTGTTTAAAGGGCGAATGTACAAGATTGAAGACCTTGTGTTTAACGCAGAAGGCCTAATGAGGCCTAAAGCACAAAAACAATCCTTATCAGTGTTTCACATCAGCATAATGTTTTTTCCTGAGAAAGGACAAAATTCCCATAATGTTTTTACTCTTAATCAATGTTCCCAAGAAAATCTACACCTTGACAGAAAGTCCTAATGTTGCCATAGAATTTGTTACACAGTATGGCAAGCCTAAAGTCATTTATCTACCTTTTCTTGTCCCAGAGTACTACAGCTGAAAAGTACATCAAAGAGACATACCTAGAGTTAATATCAGCCTGTCTAAGACCACTCTTTCATCCAAAGAGTATTGAAGATAATTACATAGATATTAAGACAGAATGGGCCTTGAGCCCTCTCCTTCTACTTCTATTTTAATTTTTCATTTAAAGTTCCATCTACCTCCTCTGCCTCTCTCCAGCTATAAGAACTCAAGAAAAATACATTGTAAAGGTTGTTGATTGGATAACCATGGATTGTAAGTTGTTTCTCTTGAGATAGAGTTCTGTGTGTATCAGTTGTAAAATAGGCTGAGGAGATGATTTCAGACTGAATATCAAGCTGTTGGACAATGTTGTACATGACTGGTGTTGCTCTTTAATATGATAAGCAAATTTCTTTGGATCCTGATTTAAAGCAGCGGTGATGTGTTCTATCTTTGTCTCTGTTTTCTTTCTGTAATTCATCATATTTAATTTCTCTGGTAAGAATTAGAAAAATGGCTTAGGATATACCCTTGCATGGTACCCTAATGCTTCTTGATCTTCTTATCTTTGATGTTTTCTACTACTTGTGTAATCTGAGAACTGATTCAAGATAATTTAGCCAGTATAGTAGTTGGTTTTCCCTGCCTACTGATGCATGAATTTAGAGTCTGTTCTGAGATGTTCTTGTCTGGTTTTCATTGAAAGAATTGGGATAATGGGAGATTTAGATTTAATTCTGTCTCACTAGGGTCCTTTTCTAACTGTTAAGCCTTTCTAAGTTCAATTAAGTTGAATTTCAAAGCATTGAAAGTTCAAAGTCTTTCTCTGATCTCAGGCTTCACCTTTGCGTTAAATCTTTAATGTTTTCTATTGTCTGAAGAGTTAGCCTCATTAGGATTTTGGTCATGGGTGTTTAAGGCATGCCCTGTCCCTAGATTAACTCTCTAAGTGGTCACCTTGGAGGTTTCCTTGTCATTACCCTTCATTCCTTGCCTTTTCATGTCACACTATCATCTTTAAGATCCTTTTTTTTAGATGACTAGCCCATTTGAAAGCCTTGGATATTGAATAGCAAGTAAACCCGTTTATGACTCCATTGCCCATGGTCTCGAGTGTTCTTTGAATTATCTCCTCATTGCCTCAAATCCTTCTTCATTCACCTCTTTACCTCATATTGAACCCTTCCTTCATGTGTCCCAACAACCAAACAAACAAACAAAACAAAACAACAACCCTTGTGCCTTATATCTAGCCTAATATCTCAAACATTGAACTTCAAAGATATTTATTTCTTTGCCTTTATAGAGAGATCCCTCTCTGGACCCAGGAGGGCTAGATCCTGAGGTTCCAAAGTGGTTTGATGTTGTCTTATCTTTTGGTATTGCCAAATCTTCCAAAACATAGGAACCCCAACACAAATGAAAGAACGTTTTGTTGCACATTTTGTGGTGGATTTAACCATGTTGCTTCAAGATGTTGGTTGAAGAAGAAAGCACACAAGAAGCAGGAGAGGCAAAGAAAAATTTCCCAGAAAGTGTTTAAGAGTTGCACATTTTGTCAAAAGAAGGGACATGATGTCTCTCATTGTTGGACTTTACATCCAACTCATCGTCCAAAGCACATGCAGCTAGAGGACAACAAGTTTGGCGCAAGTGGATCTATGGAGTCCATTATCGATGTGGAAATGAAAGATTCACATGAAGAAATGCCGCTGCAGCAGGAAAAGATGCCATGGATTTGGCTTGGTAGGAAGTGGATTAACTTCTTAATGCAGTAAGTTATACTCATTTTGTACATGAAAATTTCAGATTTTGTATGCATGTATTTCAGTTGAAAAGTTTGATGCAAGATTGCATGTAAAAGCAATTTCAGTTGAATGAATTTCTTTGTTGTTGCAAAATTTCGCCATGGAGGTGTAAAAGATGAGTATTATACTCACTTATGTTGCAGCAATGTCTTTTAGTTCAACTCTTAGTCACCCACGTGTTTTTGGGATGATGTACTTGTTGGTATTTGAAAAGAAGAGTTTGTTGAGAATGCAGCAAGATGATGGAGCTTAGTGAAATGAAGTCGCCTTCACTAAGTGGGCCCGCAGGCAAATTCTGGCGCAAAGTCTATTTTTAGACTATGTCTATTTTTAGACATACGGAGCATAATTTGGGAATTCTACTTGGAGATTCTCGATGGATGCGACATGTCGGTAAAAATAGATGAGACCCTATTTTTTAGGACCCAGACTATTTTTAGACTGATCTCCTAAAAATATGGAAGTCAAATATTATTTACCCTTAATAATATTTTGACTATAAACAGCAGTTTACTCTCTTGGCGCACTTCAGTTTGAGTCATGGAGGTGACTCATGCAACTGACATAAGGAATCACGTGGTTCCTAGGGTTTGATGGCATCTTGCATGGTTTACTTCAGTTAGACTTCAGTGGCAGAAGTTTTGGAGGAGTTAACGGGACAAGTAGTGGAGTTATGTTCTGTTTGTTTTAGTTGAACTAGTTGGGATTAGTTAAACTAACTAATCAACTAGATATGAGTGGAGTAAATTAAATAATATTTAATTTATTAAATATTAACTCATTAGTCAACTCAAGAACACTTCAGTTCACTACAGTGCATGATCAGTTCAGTGGAGACCAGTGAAAGAGATAGATGAAAGGGTAGAGTTAGCTATCATTTGTGACTATACTGTTGCTATTTGCAACACATAGATAGGTGGAGTAAGCTATGAGTATTGCAAAGTTTAGGCTGGTGGTTTATCTATATAAGGAGGCCATCACCTAGCATTAAAATACGCAATCAAGGTCGGCTATCAAGTGGCTAAGGATTGGAGCAAGTGATTTGCTAGATCTAGCTTGATAGTGTGTAGCATGGGAGGTAGTGCATGAGAGCTTGTGAAGAGTTTTTGTACTATGATTGTTACATGATTTCTCCATTATAATATACACAATAGCTGGGGGGTTTTCAGCTATAGGCTTTCCCCATACATACTGAGTTAATGTGTGATTGAATTGATGTGCGATTGCTTCTATATTATTTCCGCATGTGACAATTAATCGTAGAAGAATGTTATGTGTTATGTATGCAATTCGAAATTGATATATGACCGGGTTAATATTCAGTGAATAAGTGATTTATTCAGCTAATTTCTACATGGTATCAAAGCGAAGTTAATTGTCGAAGTCTATTACGGTGATTGCAAACTTATTTCCTCGGACAGAGTCTGCATGCGGGCCAGGTAGCCTCCGGAATATTCATCCTTCTTTGTAAGGTGAAAGATCTGGTGAAAGCCCTTTGCAGTCAATCTCTGATTTGGAAACAATTTGTTTTCAAGTATGGGAATGTGTCGAGAGCTCGGAGCTAATTCTGACTTGCAGAAGGTTGTTCTTCTTATGCCTGCTGAAAGATGTCTTCTTCAATGGTTTCATGGGGCTTGGAATATGTTTGGGGTGTCTTTCTAATCATGCTTACATGGAAGACCTGAATAGCGGTGCTGTTAGAAGATAATGGTCTGAAGGAGTTCGTGGATGCGGATGTCCCAAAGCCCACCGATGCAGCTTTGGTCGATGCATGGCAAAAGAAGATCGCGAAATGTCGAAGGATCCTGTTGGAGGGCGTCAAGGATCATATTGTATCCAGCCTGCATGGAAAGGCTACTCCATATTTAATGTGGAAAGCTTTGACGGATCTATTCCAGAGTAAGAGTGACCAAAGGAAGCCGGCGCTCAAAGATAAGCTTAGGAACATCAAGATGGAGAAGGGCGACAGTATCGCCAAATACCTCACGAAGTTCACTCAATGCAGAGATGAGCTGGGAAGTGTGGGGGTTACTGTTGATGAAGAGGACATGGTTGACCTGGCTCTCCTTGGTCTTCCGAAGGCTTGGCACTCATATCAAGATAGTGTCAATGGTCGGGAGAAGCTGCCGGGATGGGAGCGCCTTTGGGCGGATCTCATGCAGGAGGAGATAAGGAGGACTAGTCGAGATGGATCTTCATCAAAGGGAGCTGATGAAGAAAACTGCGCCTTGATGTCCAAAGCTAAGAAAGGGAAGGGTAAGAAAACCTCTCATTCTGGAGCTAAGGGCAAGAAGCAGGATATGGCGAAAGTGAAGTGTTTTCACTGCCATGATCACGGACATTATGCTACCAATTGTCCAAAGAAGAAGAAGAACAAGCAAGCGGGAAGATCTGGAGATGGAGAAGCTTTGGCTTCACAGTTCGAGCTTGACTTTTCACTGATTGCATGCTTGGTTTCAAGTGTGATGGGATCGGTGTGGTTCTTGGACAGCGGTGCGTCATTTCATATGACGGGAGATTGGGAGTTGTTCTCAGATCTGGAGGACAAAGATTTGGGTATGCACATCGAGATGGGCGATGACGGTAGATACAGTGCGACTGGTATCGGTACCGTATCCTTTCAGAGGGAGTCTGGTAAACCCTTTGTCTTAAAGGATGTCATGCATGTACCTGGATTGAAGAAGAACCTGATTTCAGCAGCGATGTTGGAGGATAAGGGTTATGATGTGGTCTTCAGCAAAGGGAAAGCTTTCCTGCGCAGTAAGACTACTGGAGAGACCCGGAAGATAGGGGTTCGAACTCAGAACCTTTATCAGTTGCAGGTAGATGACTGCGCAGCTATGGCATGCAAGGCTGGAGATGTGGTGAGCCGGGATGATGAGGGCGAACTATGGCACAGGAGATTGGGCCATCTTCACCATGGAGCTTTGAAGATTCTGCAGCAGATTTCTACTGGACTTCCTAAGGGCACTCTTGCGCAGTCAGATCAGTGCAAGGGGTGTACTTTAGGGAAGCATGTGAAAGCCACCTTTCACGAGAAGGATAGTCACGCCACGACGATCCTTGAGAGAGTTCACACAGACGTGTGTGGTCCTTTCTCAGTTGCTTCGACATCAAAGCACATGTATTATGTGATCTTTGTTGATGATTTCTCTCGAAAGTGCTGGATCTTCTTCATGCAGAAGAAGAGCGATACATTCGCGAAGTTATGTGAGTTTAAAGCACTGGTCGAGAAGGAGTTGGGGAAGAAGGTGATTGCTCTAAGGAGTGATAACGGTGGTGAATTCATCTCGGCTGAATTCAAGGAGTTCTGCAGCGCAGAAGGGATTCGGAGAGAGCTCATCGCACCCCATAACCCACGCAGAACGGGGTGGCTGAGCGGAAGAACAGAACGATCGTGGGTGCTGCACGGGCGATGTTGCATGATCAGGGCCTACCCCTACACTTGTGGGCTGAGGCATGAAATACAGCAGTATATGTGCAGAACCGTTGTCCTCACAAGGTTCTTGGCATGAGTACACCAGAGGAGGCTTATTCTGGCAAGAGGCCTGATATTTCCCATTTGCGGATTTTCTGATCTCCTGTCTACATGCATGTGACGAAGGATGCAAGAAGGAAGCTGGATCCAACTGCTGAAGTTGGAATATTTGTGGGGTACACTGATACACCTCACAACTATCGGGTGTATGTGCCAGACAGTCGCAAGACTGTTGTGCGACGGGATATAAAATTCCAGGAGGAGAAAGCCATGCAGTGTTCGCTTGAGAGGGAGCTACACTTGCATGCAGATGAGGAGCTGTTAGTTCCTAAGGAGGAGCTTCCGGATGTGGATCAGCCACAAGAGGAGGTTCAGGAGGTGGAAGAAACCACCCATGCAGCGCCAACCATCAGAGGGCGCATGCGCACTACAGAAGCTGAGCGACTGGCTCGAGATGCAGAGAAGGTTGTAGGGACACCTACAACACAGCGCAGACAGAGGCAGTCACCGGATCGGTACACTGGATACATGGTTTCATGAGTCAATGCAGCAGACAGAATATCCTCGAGAAGCTTGTGGAGTGTTCCGCATGGCTGATGCCATGATCGAAGAACATGATCCATCAATGGTTGACACAGATGGAGATTGTCCAAGACCGCTGGGAAACTGGGTTGTAGGTTCGGCGATATCTGCGAAAGGGCGTTACCACGGGAGTGTGGAGAAGTACAAGGTGAGATTTGTTGCCCGTGGCTTCTCACAGATCGAGGGGATTGACTATGAGGAGACTTTTGCACCTGTCGCAAGGTACTCTTCCATACGGACGATCCTTGCTCTCTCAACGCAGATGGGGTGGCACATTCATCAGATGGATGTGAAGACTGCGTTCCTCAATGGAGTTATTGAGGAAGAGGTGTACATAGAGCAGCCTGAAGGTTTTGAGATCTTCAGCAGTGAGTCGCATGTGTGCCGACTCAAGAGAGCACTGTATGGGCTGAAGTAAGCACCTCGTGCTTGGTACACTCGGATAGACAGCTACTTCACCGGGCTTGGATTCTCCAAGAGTGAGGCGGATCCAAACCTGTACCAGATTGTGGTGGAGGGGAAGCTGTTGATCATCGTACTGTATGTAGATGATCTGATTTTGACTGGCGACGAGCAGTTGATACTTTCATGCAAGGAGGATCTTGCACGAGAGTTTGAGATGAAGGACCCGGGCATCCTTCATTATTTCCTGGGATTGGAGATTTGGCAGCGCAGTGGAGGACTGTTTGTTTCTCAGGGCAAGTATGCCCGGGAGATTCTGGAGAGGTCGGCGGGCGCCCGTCTGACACCCCCTTCCGGAGGCTGAGGAAGGGAGATGCTACTCTCCTCGAGGAGAGGCAGGGACACCATCGGCTGGGCCGGGTGGGGTTTTGCGGATGTATCTCGGGGCTTCTGACATCAATCCACAGCGTTGCGGCAGTTAACCAGCTTTCGCAAGCTATGTTAAGCCTACCAAGCTCTTTTGGAAGGCGGGCAAGCATGTATTGCGCTATATCAGAGGCACATCGGGATATGGTCTATGGTACAGACAGGAGGATGGAGTGAAACTTTCGGGTTTCACTGATGCAGATTGGGCAGGGAGTCCAACAGACCGGAAGAGCACTTCTGGAGGAAAGCCAAAGATTGGGTCACGGTGGGGCTTTCCCGGCATGCCAGGAAGCAGAGATCCAGGCATCAGGTCGGTGAGAGGGGGTTTAGGCACATGGCAAAGAAGTTTATCGCATGTGAGGCTATTTGGACGAGGAAGATCCTCGTGTGTTTGTTCAGTTGCATTTGGAGTCTACGCGGACTAACATCGTGATAACCGTAGCCGCATCAAGTTTCGTCATCCCGAAGAGCTGCATGATAGGTCCAAACACATCGACATCATGTACCATCATATCAGAGATTGTGTTCAGCGGAGAATCATGATGCTTTCATATGTTCCCACGGAGGATCAGGATGCCGACATCCTGACGAAGGCGCTCACCATGAGCAAGTTCGAATTCCACAGAGGCAGGATAGGGGTTGCAGATAATCCATATCTTGCTGAGAGGGAGTGTTGAGAATGCAGCAAGATGATGGAGCTTAGTGAAATGAAGTCGCCTTCACTAAGTGGGCCCGCAGGCAAATTCTGGCGCAAAGTCTATTTTTAGACCATGTCTATTTTTAGACATATTTTACACTCTGGGGAATCTCACTGGAGATTCTTGAAGTATGCGACATGTCGGCAAAAATAGATGAGACCCTTATTTTTAGGACCCGGGCTATTTTTAGACTGATCTCCTAAAAATATGGAAGTCAAATATTATTTACCCTTAATAATATTTTGACTATAAACAGCAGTTTACTCTCTTGGCGCACTTCAGTTTGAGTCATGGAGGTGGCTCATGCAACTGACACAAGGAATCACGTGGTTCCCAGGGTTTGATGGCATCTTGCATGGTTTACTTCAGTTAGACTTCAGTGGCAGAAGTTTTGGAGGAGTTAACGGGACAAATAGTGGAGTTGTGTTCTATTTATTTCAGTTGAACTAGTTGAGATTAGTTAACTAGTTAATCAATTAGATATGAGTGGAGTAAATTAAATAATATTTAATTTACTAAATATTAACTCATTAGTCAACTCAAGAACACTTCAGTTCACTACAGTGCATGATCAGTTCAGTGAAGACCAGTGAAAGAGATTGATGAAAGGGTAGAGTTAGCTATCAGTTGTGACTATACTGTTGCTATTTGCAACACATAGATAGGTGGAGTAAGCTATGAGTATTGCAAAGTTTAGGCTGGTGTTTTATCTATATAAAGAGGCCATCCCATAGCTTTGAAATACGAAATCAAGGTTGGCTATCAAGTGGCTAAGGATTGGAGCAAGTGATTTGCTAGATCTAGCTTGATAGTGTGTAGCATGGGAGGTAGTGCATGAGAGCTTGTGAAGAGTTTTTTGTACTATGATTGTTACATGATTTCTCCATTATAATATACACAATAGCTGCGGGGTTTTCAGCTATAGGCTTTCCCCATACATACTGAGTTAATGTGTGATTGATTTGATGTGAGATTGCTTCTATATTATTTCCGCATGTGACAATTAATCGTAGAAGAATGTTATGTGTTATGTATGCAATTCGAAATTGATATATGACCGGGTTAATATTCAGTGAATAAGTGATTTATTCAGCTAATTTCTACAGAGTTGGAGTTGCACATGTATAAGAGGTTGTATGTGTAATTAGCGAACTGTAAATAGTTCATTGTACATGATACATACACATGTGTTTGTCAAGATGTATCTTGTTGTTTATCGACTTGTGTCGATTGAGGCACACTTGTTACAAATTTTGTGTGTCAATTATATAGCACATTTTAGGTCAACTTGTTGTTGATGTCGTATGTTGCACAAGGTGCCTTTGGTGTCGATTTGTGCAAAGAACAAAGTGTCGATGCAAAGCGGTGCAAGATTCCATGAGATGGAAAGGCATGCAAGAAAAGAGGGCACAAAGTTCAGCAAGGGTCATTGCTCGTTTCAGAATGGAAAATTGGTATGGCGAGAAAACTTGGTTGAGATTCGGCACAAGTACATGGCTCATTCAGCAAAAATTTGCCATGAGAACAGTTGGCAAGTCAGGAAAATTTTAGACACTAAAGAGAAGAGGATGCTTTTATTCTCTCATTTTCTGTACTATAGTTCAGTTTCATCATTTCAGTGAGAATTTTGGGTCCAAAAGCTTCTCATTTGGGAGGTTTGATCGGGAGGTCAAGTCCGAGCCATGGAAAAAGCTCAAAATTGTAAGTGTTCAAAATCACTTGCAACCTAAAACGACCAGATAGGCCTTGGTGATATGATCATGACGCCGCAAACGGCACTCAAATCTGACACTGTATGTGAAAGTTATTCAAGTTTGAAAATTCACAATTTCATGCAAAAGACTAGTTTGACCAGGTTTGACTTCCAAATTTGAAAATTTTAAAAAGGACTATTCCTAGAATATTCCTCAAAATATTCCCTGGAATTTTCCACCTGGGCCAATTCTATAGTGACAAGTGGCATTCACGTTGTTTTACCTTAAGAGACAATCCCTTAGCTGTGATAAGGAATCAGTGCTTAAGACATCTATCTGATTATGTCACGAATGTAAAAATTTGTCTCTGCCTTATCAACCCTCAAATATTAAAGATCAAACCCTTAAATATCAAATATATGAACATTCTACAATGTTATCTTTGGCCAATGTTGAACGAAAGAATCAGAAGAAACAGAAGGGAGAACTTCAAACTGATATGTTGTTTTATACAGAAAATACCATTTCAAAATCCAGAAGAAGTATATGAAGAAATAGTTAAAACAGAGGAGCGCAAATTAAGGTTTTTTAACTCTGAAATACATAAGTATAAAGAGGTCGGTCGCTCATAACTCTGTTTCATTCATAGATGGAAAAACATAACGTAAACTAAGAATACATTTCAACATTAACAAAATGATAGAAACTTGCATATTCATTCATTAACTTGTCAATCTCTAAGTACAAAAATTAGGCTTTGAAGGTCCAAAAACTCGGCACCTTCCTTCCTCTTGGAAATTACATTAAATATAATAAAAAGCAGTTTGGAACTATTGTAACCAATTCTAACTACCAAAACTACTTCATGACTTCGAAGGCTGTCTATCACATGCCTTGAAAATGTCTTTTTACAATTTCATTAACTTTAGAAAATAACATAAAGTAAATATCCTAATCTATAGGAATTGCTGATGAAGTGGCTTCTTTTCCTTGATCAACTAATTTGTCTTTCTTTGTTGCTGAACCCTTTGGCAATTCAATAGTCCAAGCTCTGCACTTTTTCCATATTTTTACCTTTGTCTTGGATGAATGTGTCAGATTGTGATACTCCAATCTGAATGCAGTAAATCGGTCATAAGATGGCCTTTCAGAGAAAAGAGTTTTTACCATCCACAAGAGTTGAAAATATCTTTGCAAGAAGTTGACCATTGTCTCTCCTTTAAGTACCTAAGTCTTCTCGTGCCTGTTGTCAATCTTGATTTTTATCATCACCAGTAAATTCTCATAAGAGCTCCATGGCAGAAGATTCCCCTCAGCTCCCCAACATGATGGCAGGCCTACCCTTGTCATTTTAGCAAAATATTTATCAAATTCACTTACTGCTTTTTTAATTTCTATTAATTTCTTTTCTGCAGCCTTTCTAATATCATTCCTGATAATCATTTTATTAATTTCCAGTGCATACAACATTCTATCTTGCATATAATTCTCCTCTAATTCCTGATCTGATTTGCAATTGATATAATCAATAAATCTTCTTGCCGAAATTGCTCTGTTAATCCCTTTCTTCTTATCAGACATAATCGATTCTTCACACGCCACAACAAGGCTTTTTTCTTTTGCAATAATCATCAAGAAGCACCAATTGGACTCATTTTTGAGATGGTATCAATCCAAATGATATCCTTAGCTTGTATTAATGACACATTACCTTTCATTCTTTCTTTGAGATTCTTGATCTCAGCTTTAGCATTTCTGAAATCCATTTTGTACTTATTTGCTTCGTTCTCTAAGACCTTAATCAATTTTGTAGTAGTCTCCAAATCTGTTTGAGCCTTCTTTCTATCTCTTTCAGCCATCTTCAATTTAGTGTTTAATTGAGCAATCTATGCCTGAGGGTCTGCATCACCTGTAGGAGAAACAAAAGTGCAAGTAAAATTATCATTATGATTTTGCAATGAAATTGTAGTCTGCTTTATTTGGGAGAGTTCTTCATCCTTTTGCACTAGTTGCTGCAGAAGTTTTTCTTTCTCTTTCTCTACCTCTGCAACCTCAGCAGCCATTGAATGTTCTGCAGTAGGCAGTTTTAATTTCTTTCTCAATGTAGATATCTCTATCTCAGCAGTTTGCATGAACTTCTGTACATCAGCTTTATCACTCCAATCTTCATAATGACATTCTTCAATTCTTCATTTTGGACTGTTAAGGCCTTTGAGTTGGCTTTTTCTAACTTCAACTGTTTGATAACTTTCCCGAACATGTTCTCAGCTTTAACTTCCATTGCATTTGTCTTTGTGAGATCATTAACAATCAATTCTCCTGTCTGCATATGCAAATTCATTTTGTCCATTAGTGGAATCTTTTTAACATCCATAGTCACATTTACAGTATTAAAATTGTTTGAAGACCCAATTGACATTCCTGTGGGATGTGATAGAGCAATTCTAAATTGATATTTTTCAAGACCCATTACAGTGAACAGCCTTGTCTGATCAGTAGCAACCCAATGTTCTACTTGGGAATCCATGTTGGCCTTCATTTTCTGATTTCTCTCTTCAATTTGTGAAAATACCTGTTTGATTAAAGGTACCTCTTCATGATAGGATTCATGACCTCCAGGGGAAGCGGGAGCATTCTGCTCTTCACCCAAATGCAAGGAAAAAATAGGTGAATTAGAGGAATGATCTTCAGCAAATTTTGTTCTTTTCTCACCTCTCGGTTCCTCATCATCAAAATCAATAATAACTTCTTTACCTCTTTTATTTGTTTTCTCAGTTATAACAGGAGTCTGAATGCTTGTATTCACTGAACTTATTTCACCTTTGCTTGCTACATTTTCTTGTTCAGGTCTACTTTCATGAATGAAAGCGGAGTATTAGTTCTCAATTCTTCTCTGTGAAATTACACCATGGGGATCATAAGCCCATTTTTCTCCTAGTAACATATGTGTTTCCTCCAACAATTTTGTTACTTCGTCAAACGCCTGCCTCATATTAACTATGAAAGGTCCCACACTCATAGTTAATTTATACATATGACCTTTCTTCATAGGAAAAAAGTGCATATGATCAACATTCAGGCTCTGTCTGATAAATTCTAAGGCAAAGAGCCTCATTGGTACAAACATTGGGAGCCTGTAAGGTTCAACATTTGCTCCATACAACCTTATTTCATAATATTCTTCAAATACAAACCAGTCCCCAAATTTACAACTAGTTCCTAAATTTATAAACTCTCGAGCTTTAGGTAGGAAACAAGGAGGATGAACTCCATTCAGTATTTTATATGCAATGGGCATATACTGACTAGCAAAATAAAATAACCCCGCTTCATTCTGCTCTCTTCTGATTATATCTGTCCAGAATATAACTGACTGTATATGCTTGTTTACATCCATTATATTTATACCTAACTGCATGAATTCCTCAACATTCTGATATAAAAATAAGTAGACAATCAGTGAGGGAAATTTGAAAGAACATGTTAGTGGAAGACTCATCAACTGTGAGTTGACTGCTTCTTTCCAAAAGGATGGAATATCCAGGACCATTCATGGCTTCATCATCATGGAAAACATTCCCAGCACTGACTTGTCCACTGTGATGTCATCTTCTTTACCCAAGATTTTAGCAATACTACTCAATACAAGTTGGGTCTCTTCGTCGAAAACTCCCATAGTAAATTTTTCACCCTCTGGCTGAAATTGCTTCATATTAGGCCTCAAATAAAACATAAACTGATTGAATTCTTCTCCTGTAAGGCTTTCATATTAATTAATCAGTGAATCTTCTGAAAATTGAACTGATGATTTGGACTTAGGAAAACATAGGGCTTGGCGGATTGATTGGGTAGACACCTGCATAATATTTTCTCCTTGGGAATTCATTATGAAACATTTTCCGGGATACATTGAGGAAACCAACCAATAGATAAACTCGGGGAATAAATGAGTCTTCAGGATGCATGCAAAAAGGATTCCAGTTTTTATCATGGCAGAATAGACAAGGGAATTATCATTATTCAAGACAACTTGTTTATAGAATGGAAGATGTATTACTGAAGACACAATATCTTGAATGTCTCTCTCATTATCCATGAGAGGAATGTGGCTCGATGAACCAGAAAAAGAAGACCTTTTAGCCATGATTAGAAAGGGAAATGAAGGAATACTCTTGCAAGGTGACTAAAAACAGAAAGGTGACGGGAGAATGCAACGGGTCAAAATGCAACAAATTGCAAATTATTTTGAAAATAAAATGAAAAATACCCCCAAATAGGCGGTGCGTCTTTCGCATTAAATGCCCACGCAACTTGTCACTTAACCGCTAGATTAATTTGACGTGAATAACAGTTGTTTTCCATTTGGCATATGACGTCACTGCGGGAGGTCTTGGGGTACTGCTGAAAACTCCGACTGGTGCCTCCGCAATCAATATCCACCATTGATTTTCATCGCCTCCACAGTCAACCCAGACAACTATGGAGGCACCCATTTCGTTAACTATCGTGCTGGTAGTGCCTGCGGGTTGGGTCATCCGGTTCAGACTTTGAATATCAGCACTCTTCGCCGATTGAATTGATCAGCCTTTAATCTTTTGAGACAAAACCCACTTGTACAAAGTTTAAAACAGTTAAACTTTAATACATCAAACTAAAAACATTTTATTTTTATGCCAAAGTATAAAAATATAATACTTTAACATATTTGCTTTTCTTTCAATTTCAGATTTTTTTGTATTTTTAATATAAAATTAAAAGGATGTGCAGATGATCCACAACATCTGGCTCCACCTAGGGATAGTGTTTTTTGCCACGAAACACTAAGAACCTGCAGATCAATGCCTTCACTTTGGGCATGGAGTCAAAAATTGCTTGATGAAAATATACAATGATAAGAAATCGAATATGTACAATGATGAAATGACTGCTTCTAGTGTTGGAAATAGTGTTTCAAATACTGCCCATTCACAGGCAGTTCTACTACTTCTCCGTCAATACTTTCCAACATAGACGTATTATTCGTTCTGGCCTCAATGATTTTATACGGACCATACCCTAAAGGATCAAATTTGCCATGCTTCCCTTTATCCTCTCTTCTTGTATCCCATTTTAGTACCAGATCTCCATTTTGAAACATGATTTCTTTTGCTTTTCTATCAAAAACGGACTTCATTTTCTCCTGATAAGTGACCAAATTGTCTCTATCCTTATTTATGTTTTCACTCAATTCCATCACTCTATTCATTCTTCTAATCAAGGCATTAGGTTCCTCTTGAGCATCTTGAAGAAAAGGTATTATTTGCCTTACTAACTGAGTGGGAAACAATTCTTGGGTCCCATATACTAATTCATAAGGTGACTTACCAGTGGATCTCCTAGTAGTCATCCTCACTGCCCATAAAGCAAAGACCATCTTTGAATCCCAATTCTTCTGGTTCTCATTTATTGTCTTCTTCAAGATTTTCACCAAAGTTTTATTAGAGGATTTTGCTAATCCATTTCCTTGAGGGTGATATGCTGTGGAATGGGACAATATCACATTATAAGTTTGACAGAAGTTTATAAACCTTACTGAGTTGAAAACTTGAGCATTATCTGCCACAATCTTCATTGGACATCCAAATCTGCTAAAAATATTTTCTTTAAAAAATTTCATTACAACCAAATCATTTGCTCTTTTGGAAGGGACTGCCTCTACCCATTTTGTAAAATAATCTGTTGTAGTCAAAATCCATTTAAATTTCCCACTTTATGGTGGATTGACTTCCCCAATGAGATCCAATCCCCATTTTCTGAAAGGTTCTTCAACAAAAACAGGGAGAAGAGGTAAAGGAGCTAACCTTTTCTTTTCTGCAAACAACTGCCATTTTTGACAACTTCTAATAGTCCTGTATACGTCCACAAATAAATAGGGCCAATAAAAACCTAATTTAAGAATCTTATGAGCAGTTACTTTCCAACTGTAATGACCTCCACATAAGCACTAATGATACTCTTTAATCACTTCTATGGTTTCCTCTTCTGTTAAACATAACAGCAACACACCAGCAGGATCTTTCTAATACAACTTAGCTTCAATTATAACATAAGGCTAAGCTTTAAGTTTCAAGGCTCTGTACGTAGCTCTGTTAATTGAAGGTGGACAAGAAAGGAAACACAAATAATGAATAATATATTTATACCAGTTTGAACAGAGGAATTTATATTTAATTGTTGCTTTTGTCTGAATGGGAGTTGCTTCTTTCGTGACTTCTTCTACAGGTACAAGTAAACTAATTCCCAAAGCTTGGAAATTAGATTATGTTAGCAATTTAGCTAGTCCTAGTCCTTTGACTAGCTTTGTTGGTTTGATATCCAAATCATATTCTTGGATTTTAGCAATCCATTTCCCTCTTTTCCCTTCAACATTGCTCTGTACTAATACATCCTTTACAATAGAATTAGGCACGTATGCTACAATTTGAGAATGAATTATATAGGCTCTAAAAGTCTTCAATGATTTAACCAGAGCATATACTTGTTTCTCAAAGATATTATACTTCAGTTCTGCATCTCGAAGCACTTTACTAAAAAACACTATAGGCTGCTCACTTCCTTCTTCATTTTTTTGTAGCAGCACAGCAGCAATTGTAAAGGAGGATGCAAATGAGAAAATTTGAAACGGCTTCAAGTAATCTGGATTGATTAAAACATGAGCTTCTTGGAGAACTTATTTAATTCTTCCAAAAGATTCCCTTGCATCTTTGTCCCACTTTACTTCAACATCCTTTTTCAACATATCTGTTATTTTCCTGACAATCTCAGCATAATTTGGATCAAATCTCCTTAGAAAATTGATTTTTCCAAGAAATCTTTGAATATCCTTCTTACTTTGAGGCAATGGAATTGTCTATCTGGCTTCAACCCTTGCTGGATCAATATTCACTCCTTGCTTTGAAACTATATGGCCCAGCAATTTTCCTTCTTCTAGAGCAAACAAGGATTTTTTAGGATTCAATGATAATCCATATTTCCTGCATTTTAAAAAGGCTTTCTCCAAATGTTGTAGGTGTTCATCATCAGAACTTGAAAAAATTGTAGCATCATCAAGATAAATAACTACAAATTTGTCCCCTACAAACGCAATATCCATTGCCCTTTGGAAAGTAACTCCTGCATTCATGAGGCCGAATGGCATCCTGGCATACATGAATGTTCCCCAGGGTGTAGTGAAAGCAGTTTTCTTCTAATCTTCCTTCTCCGCAGCAACCTGATTATACCCGGAAAAACCGTCAACCATGGATAACCTGTATGCTCCAGTTACTTTCTGCAAGACAATGTCCATCTTTGGAAGAGGATAATTATTCTTCAGTGAAGCTCCGTTCAAGTTTCTGAAATCTGCACACAATATTATCTCTCCATTTTTCTTCCTGACCAGTGCAAGATTGGAAACCCAATCTGAATATCTTAGAGGAACTATAATCTTTGCTTGTAAAATTTTATTTACCTCTTTTTCAATTGGAGCCAGAAATAATGGGTTAATTTTTCTGAGCTTCTGTCTATGAGGCTTAATCCCATATTTCAATGGAATTTTATGCTGAATAATACTTTTATAATAAGTTTTCAGATCTTCATATGACCATGCAAATACATCCGTAAACTGCTTGAAAAGATATACATACCTTTCTTTGTATTCCTTTGGAACTCCTTTAAATAGTTTGACCATTTTAGGCTCATGTTGAGTTCCTAAATTATAGTCCTCCATTTCTCCATCTTGGGCTACCTTTTTCTGGTTTACTGCCACATCGTTAGCATCAAACAGTCTTTCAAGAGGTACTAAACCTCTGGGCAAAATATTATCTTTCAACTAAATTATATTCTGGTCTCCAATTGTCTACTTCAGATTTTTAGACATTTCACCTTGATCACTTTCATCCACTTCTAAATAAATTTGACTGTCTTTGAAATTTCCAATCATCGTCAAGAACTGATTAATCTGCTCATCATCCTCAAAGACTTGCCAATGCCTTACATTATTAGGAATTGAAGGCCGATGTCTCAACTCAATTTCATATCTCAACCTTGGATTGATTGGTGGTTTGAATGTATTGGCTGCAACAACTAACGAATCTTCCATTCTATTCTCCTCTCTTGGAATAAACTGTAAATTAAAGGCCTCAAAATAATTTTCAATTAGATCCCATACCTCGTTTCTATAGGACCTCAATCTGGGATGCTTAGTCTGACACCAATTTTTAATTTGCCTTATGATTAATTCAGAATCACCAAAAATAGAGATAGACTCAATTCCCATCTGTTTAGCTGTTTGCAAACTTAAAAACAATGCTTCATATTCAGCTACATTATTAGTGGATTCAAATTCCAGTTTTAAAGAAAAAGGTACAAGGTTACCTTCAGAAGATACAAATATGAATCCAGCTCCGGTGCCCTCCTTTGAAAATGCACCATCAAAATAACACTTCCAAAGCTTATTTCACTGCAGATCCTTATGTACAATGGCTAAAGGGAGCTGCTTTTGTGAATCTTCATCAAATTCTGCATCTTCATGCAGCATGAAACAAGAGAGATCCTCCTTCTCTTGACCATAAATGGGGGAATTACCTGCATCTTTCTTGGTAGTAGTTTTCAAAAATCTGGTTTCTCTATATAACCTCCTTTCCTCCCCATTAAAAACAGGAATGATGGCATATGTGAAATCTAATTTCAAAACTCCTCCAAGTTTTTCCCCCCAAGATCTAGACAACAACATACCAAATCTGGCTGGAATATCTCTACTACCACATCCATCATAATACTCTTAGCTGGAATTTGGGCTAAGGAAACAACCATATCTTTGATAAGACCCACACACTTTACCCTTTTTGAATCAAAGGAATAAAGGTCTCTCTATGGCTTGGTAATTTGCAAATTTAACTCTTTCATCACAGACAGTGGCATTAGATTATGTGATGCACCAGAATCTAGCATACAATTATGTAAAATCAAATCATGTAGCAGAACTGATATATAAAAAGGTGGAACAAAAGAATCTACCTCTTCAACATGAGGTCCAAAAGTAACCATTGGTTTCTCCTCTTGTAGGTTCACTATATCACCCACCTCCTCAGACTGAGATAAATTAATAAAATCTGCAATTTCCTTCTTATAACCAGGGGTTTTGACCAACTCGAGAAGTGGTACTTGAATCTTCACTTTTTCTAACTCTTTTGACAAACTGAAAGTTTGATTTTGTTTTGTCAACTTTTCAGGTTCTTCTTGGTTTCTGTTTGAATTTGAAGTTTGATCAGAAATAGTAACAATCTTCTCCAACATATTAGGATCATTATGTTTTATTTGGGAAGCATTAGCTTGTTATTTTTCTTTTTCTTTATCTTGATTCATGGGTTGTTTCCCCTTGTCTGATTTTTTAATTTGGTTCTTCTATAGTGGAGTCGCCATTGGAGTAGGTACTGATTCTGATTCTTTCTCTTCATCATCTTGAGTTCTCATTCTCTTCTTTGACCTCAAATCATATTTTTTATGCAATTCTGATTGCATAAAATCAGTAAACTATTTACAGTAATCATCCATTTCTTCGTGATCAAATGAGATATCAGTTTCTTTACTTTCCTCTTCATATTCTTTCTCAATTTCTTCTTCTAATTCACCATCCTCCATATACACAGCAAAAATTTGATCTTCATATTCCTTTTCATTATCATCAACAGAACGTGATGGTGTTGCCTTTATATATAAAGGTGATTGCACTTGATCTTGATCCTTTCTTTCTCTTTGCAAAATCTGCAGGGGTTGTTTTCTAAACTGGGGATTAAAAACCCCTTTGTTTTGTTTTGTAGGTTTATTGTTGTCTATTTCCATCTTTACTAATTTGTTAGACAAATTATTTATGATCTTATTCATATCATCGATCCTCTGATCTTGAGATGAGGCTTCTTCTTTGGCTTTTTCTTTATCTCGAACTTTCCCAGCAGTAGACATATTTGCCTCAATCTCTAAGGCATCAGTTTGAATCTGTTCAAGGGTGGGGGATCTTCTTTCTCTCAATGTAAAACTAAAATCCGGCTCAAATGCTCCAGCAAAAACAACCCTTGCTCCAATAGGAGTAGGTTTCATCTCCAGGGGAAAACTATTATACAACTTATTAAACCTTTTGACAAAATCATTCATATTTTCATTTGATTTCTTCTTTATTGCATTGAATTCTGTTAAAGAATAACCATGGTCCCTTTTTTCTCCCCATCTCTGGATGAAATGTCTTTCTAATTCATCCCAATCATTTATTGAACCATTTTCTTGCCTCTCCACTTAGAGACTGCACAAAAAGTCTCATCACAACATCTAGATGTTCTATGTTAAACTTTTCAGCAAATGTGCAGAACAAGGGCAAGTGTTGTTCTGCAGTTATTTCATCTTCACCAGTAAATCTAGGGAGAAACTTGAGATACTCCTGAGGCATTGCATTCATTGGTTGGGGTATATTTAATGGTGCATATATTCATCAAGAAAGCAGGGGCTGCCATGTTTATGCCCTGATTGACTGCTCCTTCAGCAGGGATAAAATGGATACTAGTTGTAGGTGTGAATGAATGGGGTGGAACAACTGATATAGGGGTAGGTGTATGAACAATAGCAGAAGAACTGGCAATTGTATGAGGTTGAGTTTCTGTAAGAGGAAATGATACAAACTCAAAAGATTTTTCTTCTAATGTTAATTCTTGGAAATGAATGGGTGAAGGTGAGGATTCTTTTTCTGAGAAAATGAGTTTCCAAGAAATATCCTTAGATGAAAAAGTATGTGAATTGCTGCCTGGTGCAAGCAGTGTGGTATCAAGTGTAGAAAATATTTTTGTTTTCTGGCCCTTCTTTGAAACTAGCTTTTTTGGATCAGACAAAACAGGAGCTTTTTGCTGAGAGGTATCTGACCTCGTGTGAGGCCTCTTAGGAGCCAGAATTATTTTAAAGAAGCACAGCTTAGTATTTCCTCCTCTCTGAAAAACCAAAGGAAATATGAACAAAACCCAAGGAAAAATTTGAATCTTCGCTCCCCGGCAACGACGCCAATTAATGTTGTACCTTAAGAGACAATCCCTTAGCTGTGATAAGGAATCAGTGCTTAAGACATCTATCTGATTATGTCATGAATGTATATATTTGTCTCTGTCTTATCAACCCTCAAATATTAAAGATCAAACCCTTAAATATCAAATATATGAACATTCTGCAAGGCTATCTTTAGCCAATGTTGAACAAAAGAATCAGAAGAAACAGAAGGGATAACTTCAAACTGATATGCTATTTTATACAGAAAATACCATTTCAAAATCCAGAAGAAGTATATGAAGAAATAGTTAAAACAGAGGAGCGCAAATTAAGGTTTTTTAACTCTGAAATACATAAGTATAAAGAGGTCGGCTGCTCATAACTCTGTTTCATTCATAGATGGAAAAACATAACATAAACTGAGAATACATTTCAACATTAACAAAATGATAGAAACTTGCATAGTCATTCATTAACTTGTCAATCTCTAATACAAAAATTAGGCTTTGAAGGTCCAAAAACTCAACACCTTCCTTCCTCTTGGAAATTACATTAAATACAATAAAAAGCAGTTTGGAACTACTGTAACCAATTCTAACTACCAAAACTACTTCATGACTTCGAAGGTTGTCTATCGCATGCCTTGAAAATGTCTTTTTACAATTTCATTGACTTCAAAAAATAACTTAAAGTAAATATCCTAATCTATAGGAATTGCTGATGAAGTGGCTTCTTTTCCTTGATCAACTGATTTGTCTTTCTTTGTTGTTGATCCCTTTGGCAAGTCAATAGTCCAAGCTCTGCACTTTTTTCCATATTTCTACCTTCGTCTTGGATGAATGTGTCAGATTGTGATACTCCAATCTAAATTCAGTAATTCGGTCATAAGATGGCCATTCAAAGAAAAGAGTTTTTACCATCCACAAGAGTTGAAAATGTCTTTGCAAGAAGTTGACCATTGTCTCTCCTTTAACTACCTGATTCTTCTCATGCTTATTGTCAATCTTGATTTTTGTCATCACCAGTAAATTCTCATAAGAGCTCCATGACAGAAGATTCCCCTCAACTCCCCAACATGATGGCAGGCCTACCCTTGTCATTTTATCAAAATATTTATCAAATTCACTTACTGCTTCTTTGATTTCTATTAATTTCTTTTCTGCAGCCTTTCTGAGATCATTCCTGATAATCATTTTATTAATTTCTAGTGTATACAACATTCTATCCTACATATCATTCTCCTCTAATTCCTGATCTAACTTGGAATTTATATAATCAATAAATCTTCTGGCCCAAATTTCTTTGTTAATCCCTTTCTGCTTATCAAACATAATCGGTTCTTCACACTCCACAATAAGGCTTTTTTCTTTTGCAATAATCATCAGGAAGCACCAATTGGACTTCATTTCTGAGATGATATCAGTCCAAATGATATCCTTAGCTTGTATTAATGACACATTACCTTTCATTCTTTCTTTAAGATTCTTGATCTCAGCTTCAGCAGTTCTGAAATCCATTTTGTACTTATCTGCTTTGTTCTCTAAGACCTTCATCAATTTTGTAGTAGTCTCCAAATCTGTTTGAGCCTTCTTTCTATCTCTTTCAGCCATCTTCAATTCAGTGTTTAATTGAGCAATCTGTGCCTGAGGGTCTGCATCACCTGTAGGAAAAACAAAAGTGAAAGTATGATTATCAATATGATTTTGCAACGAAATTGCAGTCTGCTTTATTTTGGAGAGTTCTTCATCCTTTTGCACTAGTTGCTGCAGAAGTTTTTCTTTCTCTTTCTCTACCTCTACAACCTCAGCAGCCATTGAATGTTCTGCAGCAAGTAGTTTTAATTTCTTTCTCAATGTAGATATCTCTATCTCAGCAGTTTGCATGAACTTCTGTAGAACAACTTTATCACTGGGGTCTACTCCAATCTTCATAATGACTTTCTTCAATTCTTCATTTTGGACTGTTAAGGCCCTTGAGTTGGCTTTTTCTAAATTCAACTGTTTGATAACTTTCCCTAACATGTTCTCATCTTTAACTGCCATTGCATTTGTCTTTGTGAGATCGTTAACAATCAATTGTCCTATTTGCATATGCAAATTCTTTTTTGCCATTAGTGGAATCTTTTTAACATCCATAGTCACATTTATAGTATTAAAATTGTTTGAAGACCCAATTGACATTCCTGTGGGATGTGACAGAGCAATTCTAAATTGATCTTTTTCAAGATCCATTACAGTTAACAGCCTTGTCTAATCAGTAGCAACTTGATGTTCTGCTTGGGCCTCCATGCTAGCCTTCATTTTCTGATTTCTCTCTTCAATTTGTGAAAATACCTATTTGATTAAGGGTGCATGTTCATGAGAGGATTCATGACCTCCAGGGGAAGCAGGAGCATTCTGCTCTTCACCCAAATGCAAGGAAAAACCAGGTGAATTAGAGGAATGATCTTCAGCAAATTTTGTTCTTTTCTCACCTCTCGATTCCTCATCATCCAAATCAATAATAACTTCTTTACCTCTTTTATTTGTTTTCTCAGTTATAACAGGAGTCTGAATGCTTGTATTCACTGAACTTATTTCACCTTTGCTTGCTACCTTTTCTTGTTTAGGTCTACTTTCAAGAATGAAAGCTAAGTATCTGTTCTCAATTCTTCTCTGTGAAATTACACCATGGGGATCGTAAGCCCATTTTTCTCCTAGTAACATGTGTGTTTCCTCCAACAATTTTGTTACTTCGTCAAACGTCTGCCTCATATTAACTATGAAAGGTCCCACACTCATAGGCAATTTATACATATGACCTTTCTTCATAGGAACAAAGTGCACATGATCAACATTCAGGCTCTGTCTGATAAATTCTAAGGCGAAGAGCCTCATTGGTACAAATGTTGGGCGCCTGTAAGGTTCAACATTTGCTCCATACAACCTTATTTCAAAATATTCTTCAAATACAAACTAGTCCCCAAATTTACAGCTAGTTCCTAAATGTAGAAACTCTCGGGCTTTAGGTAGGAAACAAGGAGGATGAACTCCATTCAATATTTTATATGCGATGGGCATACACCGACTAGCAAAATCAAATAACCCCGCTTCATTCTTCTACCTTCTGATTATATCTGTCCAGAATGTAACTGACTATCTATGCTTTTTTACATCCATTATATTTAGACCTAACTGCATGAATTCCTCAACATTCTGATATAAAATTTTTTAGGCAATCAGTGAGGGAAATTTGAAAGAACCTGTTAGTGGAAGACTCATCAACTGTGAGTTGAATGCTTCTTGCCAAAAGGATGGAATATCCAGGAGCATTCTTGGCTTCATCATCATGGCAAACATTCCCAGGACTGACTTGTCCACTATGACGTCATCTTCTTTACCCAAGATTTTAGCAATCCTACTCAATACAGGTCGGGTCTCTTCGTCGAAAACTCCCATAGTAAATTTTTCACCCTCTCTCTGAAATTGCTTCATATTAGGCCTCAAATAAAACATAAACTAATTGAATTCTTCTTCTGCAAGGCTTTCATAGTAACTAATCAGTGAATCTTCTGAAAATTGAACTGATGATTCGGACTCAGGAAAACACACTGCTTGGCAGATTAATTGGGTAGACACCTGCAGAACATTTTCTCCTTGGGAATTCATTACAAAACATTTTTCGGGATACATTGAGGAAACCAACCAATAGATAAACTCGGGGAATAAATGAGTCTTCAGGATGCATGCAGAAAGTATTCCAGTTTTTATCATGGCGAAATAGACAAGGGAATTATCATTATTCAATACAACTTGTTGATAGAATGGAAGATGTATTACTAAAGACACAGTAACTTGAATGTCTCTCTCATTATCCATGAGAGGAATGTGGCTCGATGAACCAGACAAAGAATACCTTTTAGCCATGATTAGAAAGGGAACTGAAGGAATACTCTTGCAAGGTGACTGAAAACAGAAAGGTGACAGGAGAATGCAACAGGTCAAAACACAACAAACTGCAAAGTATTTTGAAAATAAAATGAAAAATACCCCCAAATAGGTGGCGCAGCTTTCGCATTAAATGCCTATGCAACTTGTCACTTAACCGCTAGATTGCTTTGACGTGAATAACAACTTTTTTCCATTTGGCATATGACGTCACTGCGAGGGGTCTCGAGGTACGGCTGAAAACTCCGGCTGGTGCCCCCGCAGTCGATATCCACCGTTGATATTCCTCGCCTCCGCAGTCAACCCAATCAACTGTGGAGGCACCCATTTCGTTAACTATCGTGCTGGTAGTGCCCGTGGGTTGGGTCATCCAGTTCAAACTTTGAATATCAACACTCTCCGCCGATTGAATTGATCAGCCTTTAATCTTTTGATACAAAACCCACTTGTACAAAGTTTAAAACAGTTAAACTTTAATACATCAAACTAAAAACATTTTCTTTTTATGCAAAAGTATAAAACTATAATACTTTAACATATTTGATTTTCTTTCAATTTCAGATTTTTTTGTATTTTTAATATAAAATTAAAAGGATATGCAGATGATCCACAACACATGCATTGGTTATTGGTTTGACTTGTTGTTATTTTGACCAATTAAGGGTTGCCATGTGGCAGGCCCGGAGGCCGCCACGTGGCCCCCAGAACGTGACAAATCTGGAATTTTAAAATTTTTTTTAGTCTACATGATTTGAACCGACAACCTATCAGATGCCAGCGCAGAGGCCCAACCAGGTGGGCTGCGTATTAGTTCTTATTAAACAAAGGTTAGAATTTTTATTTATGGTTTGAATTAAAGTTCATTGGGTGGCAAAGGGGGCCAGCCCCCGCCACCATGTGACCATATCACTTAGACTAAGGGCTATAAACCTGACCGTTACGGTGCAGATTGCCAGCCACCACATGTGGCCATGTTATAAATGTTAATGCCACAATATATGTTAAGGTTTGTTAACCAACGTTTTCTCCGACGGTTCCGGAGAGTTCTCCGCATGTGACCACTTCTTACAAACATTAAATGCCACCGCACTGACCGCCGACATTTTGGGGGCAGAGTCTGCCTTTTTAGTTAAGTCCACCATTTTTGGAGCGGCTATCTGCAGTCCTCCCACATTTAGTGGGGTTTTTTACTTGATACTGGGAAAATATTGTTTTTGCCATAACTTCTGATGTGGAGAACCTTTTTAGACCAATTTTTTTTTTATTTCAGGTATTCAGAGGATTATGAATCCATTGGAATAGGTTTTATAGCCATTGGAGTTGTTCTTCAGTCCCTTTTTCTTCAGGTAAGCAATGAGAGCCATGAGGGCCAAGAGGGAGTTGGAGTTGTTTCGGGCTATGGTTAACCATTTGAGGTGAACCAAAAGAAAATTTTGACTATTTTCAGCATTCAAGAGCCATTGAGAGAGGTTCCAAAGGTAGTAGAAGTGTTCTACATCCATTTTAGCTTCAGGGAAGCTTTTTGAGCCATTAGGGCCATTTGGGAAATGGAGCTGTTTTGAATTGTACCTCTCTGTTTGAGGTTAACCAAAGATCATTTTCAGTTAATTTTGACCTTCTGAACCTAATGGAAGAGGTTTCAGATTTGTTTGAGGAATTATACAGCCTAAAAAGCTTCAAATAAGTTCAGAGAGCCATCAGGGCCTTGTTGAAGAAATCATTGTTTATGGTAATTCTTCACTGTTTAGTGAATTTGGAAAGGCATTATTAGCTTTTTCATGTCTTCTGAATCAATATTTGCATTCATATTTGTCTATTGAGACACTTTTAAACTTGTATTAGTATTTTGGATCATTTTAATACAAGAGGACAAGCTCATTTTGGGAGGCTTGATCCAGCAGATGTAGCCCAGGAGGGGTGAACTGCTCATCAAATATTTGTGTCATGTTATGTTGAAGTTATCTTGCTAAAAATTTCTGATTTAATATGTTAAATAGCAAATTAAATTAACTTGCCTTCACACATAAACTCATAAACAGTTACCAAAAACACTTTGTTTAATCTGCCATAAATGGAGAATTTTGCACACATTTAATTTAATGGAAATGGATACCTTGCACATATTTTCAAGTACTTCCATTTATAGATCAGTACCTTCTGTAATGGGGAACCAATTGCCTATCTTAATCACTGTCTCCATGGCCCTTTTGGACATGCAGGGAGGATCCTCATTGAAAAGGTGTCGGTAGAGCAGGTGATAAACTTGGATGAGATGGGATCAATGTCCTGCTTGTACCTGGTATCCCAGAACATGTTTATATCTATGTGGATAGGCCGACCATGTGTCACATCCCAGTTATGTGGCCAATAATCAAAATTGCAAAATGATCACACTGCATATAAGAGGTAGGAAGCCATGTAAAACTCTGATGCACATCCCTCCTCTGGTACCTAGGTTGTTGATCTATTCACCCTTAAATCTGACATTAATATATGTGCCCAGTTGAAATGAGTGTCGTAGGAGGTGATCGCTTACATGATAGGAACCCATGCTCCACTAAAAGTAGTGGCATCCTTCTTTCCATGCATCCTGCACAACATAGCTGCGACAAGCATATATACTTTTCTCAGGCCTTCGGTTTTGTACTCTTGATCCTTCTTCACTTTAAACTTATCAGGGTCCTCCCACCAGCCCTTCAAGGTATCCTGTACTGGTACGTCATGTGTGGCAACCCACTGGGCGTTGAAATATTCCTCCCTAGCCGGGAGTGAGTAGTACACTTCTGCGTCCTTCCCAATCAGATTGGAAAACGCCTTTCCAGTGTGATCACAGATGACCCAGAACTTTGGGTCCACCTTTTGGAGGATCCACTCAACTACTTCCGCGGACGAGAATATTGGTGGGTGGGCACCTACATAATGAAGATTAGACCTCTTGACCTGAATGTATACCTACAGTTCTACAAGGTCCTCCGAGAATTCTTGCATTCTAAATTCTTGGTAGACTTGATACCACAACATCTTGTCACCTTTCCCGAAGACATGGGCAGTGTCTCCATAAATAGTAGGTGGTGGAGGAGGCTTGTTTCTCCTTCAGACTGTTGGAGGCCCTATTGTATCTTAAGAAACAATCCCTTGGTTGTGGTAAGGAATCAGTGCTTAAGAAATTTTATAAATGTATGTCACAATTACGATATCAAATGGCCTATGTTTAACACCTTTGGAATTTAATTACTTAATACCCTCAATAATTTGATATAATGAAAGCCTTCAAAATGCCATAAACTATTGATACTTGAATTAAATGAAAATAATAACTGTAAGAGAAACTCAAAATGATATGTTGAGAAACATAATCTATCACTTTTAAGTTTTAGAGGAAATCATGGAGAGAGAGGAAAATTGAAATAATATGTTGTAAACACATAATCTATTGCTTTAAAGTTTCATCGGGAGTTCGTGAAAAGAGAAGCGATGAAGTGAAGGAGCACAAATTAAGGTGATTTAACTCTTACTCACATATGTAATTAAGAGACCGACTGCTACATTACTTCCCTTCACTCAAAGAGGAATAAACACAGAGCGAAACTAGAAAGACATATCAACATCAACAGGTGCAGGAAACTTGATCTTCTTTCATTAATTTCTCAGAAAATTTAGTACCAAATTAACAATCATCCAGAGGTCCAAAACTCAGAACCCCTTTTCTTTATTTCTATCTACTTAAATACATCAAAGTAGTTCGTAACTGCTGAACTTCTTGAAACTATTCGACTACCTAAATTGTTAAGATTACTTATGAAATCATAGAGAGAAAATAAATAAAAACTGGAAATATTGTTCATTTTTCTAAATCTGATGTTACTGATGTGTCCTTCCGAAGTGTCGAGGTGTCCTTTCTAGTTATAATGCGGCAGCTACACAGTTCTGCAACGATGCCTCGGTGCCCGACTTGACCCAGCTATCCTGCTTCCCACAGTGCCACTAAACATTCTTATGCCCGACTCTACCTATGCCTCTTTATTCATTTGTCGCTAATTCATTTTACCTTATCGCATACACGGTTGCAACTTTATACAAACCCTGCATGACGTCACCTATAAGAAGCGATCAAACTTCACAACTTATTCGATATCGCACATTGGAAACTATAACAAATAGCTTAAATGGTAAACAATAATAATGTCGATATGCCAAATCGCTCTATTTGTGATTTAACCTCCACCATTGATCTGTGCCCCATCCAACAGTCCCGTTGTACTATCTCACATCGCCATCTCTCGTTTGTCGCATCACAACAAAAATAATTTACCTTGTGAAGTCTTCATGCTAAATTCTAACCCTGTCGATGTGCGATATGCGTTGAATCATTGTGCCAACATGTGGCTCCTCCCTTTATCGCATCGCAAGTTTCGCTTCTTACCACATCGCAAGTTATTTTGTTTAACTTGTGAAGTCCTTAACACATAAACTAAATAATCGCCGATGCGAAATCGCATTATGCTGATATGTGTCCACTTCGCAACTTTTCAAACTTAACTTTGTGATGCAACCTGGTTCGTCCATCTCTCACTTTAATTCTGTGATTTAATCTTCGTCTTCAGATCACGTCCTTTAGGAATATTCTGAAGGTTTTCTGCCTTAACCGATTTCTCTGTTTCTTCGGTTGTCGCTGCTCTACAGCTCCATCTTCTCCACGCTACTCCCTGCGATAGTTCATTCAATGAACTCGTGCTTCTCCATATTTCTCCACGGTGTTAAAACCCTCCTGAGCTTTATTCTGGTTATCCAATCCTTCGACCTGCCTTCACATCTCATCACGAAATGTTAATGTACCAACATATAAATCAAAATTCTTCTTTGACATACAAACTTTTACATTTCTAACATATATTCTTTTTTGGTGTTTTGAAAAATATTTCAAAGGTAAATGCAAATGAGCCACAACATCTGGCTCCACCCAGGGATAGTGTTTTTTCCACGAAAGCGCTAAGAACCATAGATTAATGCCTTATCCAATGAGCTTGGAGTCAAACATTGCTTGGTGACATATGAACAATGAGAAATCTGGTATTTACAATGGTGGAATGTTGACTTTTAATGCTTGAAATAATGCTTTAGATACTACCCGTTCACAGGCAGCTGTACTGACTCTCCAACTCGATCTTCCAGAATGAATGTGTTATTTGACCTTGCCTCAGATATTCTGTATGGACCATATCAGAGAGGGTTAAATTTACCATGCTTCCCCTTTTCTTCTCGTCTGGTGTCCCATCTTAGGACCAAATCTCCTGCTTGAAAGTGAACTTCTTTTACTTTTCTGTCAAATATAGACTTCATCTTTTTCTGATAAGTAATCAATTTATCCCTGACTTTGTTTTTGTTTTCACTTGATTTAATTATCTTGTTCAATCTTCTTACCAGAGCATTAGGTTATTCCTGAGCTTCTTGAAGGAACGAAATCACTGGTTTGGCCAGTTGAGTAGGAAATAGTATTTGAGTCCCATAAACCAGTTCATAGGGATACTTCCCAGTAGATCTCCTGGGGGTGACTCGAACTACCCAGAGGGTGAACTTCAACTTCATATCCCAATCCTTCTGATTCTCAGTGATTGTCTTCTTCAATATTCTAACCAATGTCTTATTTGAGGACTTTTCCAATCCGTTCTCTTGGGGATGATATGTTGTGGAATGTGATAAAGTTACATTATATGTTTGACAGAAATTAATGAAACAAGAAAAGTTGAATATCTGAGCATTATCAGTCATAATTTTGACTAGACATCTGAATCTTCTAAAAAAAATTCCTCCAGAAACTTCATCACTACTTGGTCATTCGCCTTCTTAATGGGTATTGCTTGAACCCATTTTGTAAAGTAATAAGTGGCAGTCAGAATCCACTTGAGCTGTCCACTTGATGGTGGATTAATCTCTCCAATAAAATCCAATCCCCATTTCCTGAAAGGTTCTTCAATAAATATTGGGATGATAGGTAATGGAGCAAGTTTTCCTTTTTCAGCAAACAACTGATACTTTTGACAACTTCTAACCAATCTATAAACATCCGCAAACAGGGTTGGCCAATAGAAGCCTGACTTGAGAATTTTATGAGCAGTGACCTTCCAATTATAATGTCCTCCACAGAGACTTTCATGATATTGTTTGGTGACTTCAATAGATTCTCTTTCAGTCAAACATAACAGAAAAATACCAGCAGGACCTTTCCAGTATAGCTTTGCTTCTATGATAACATATGGCTGAGACTTGAGCTTGAGAGCTCTGTATTTTTTTATATTTAGTGAATTTGCATAGCAAAAGAAACACAGGTAATGCACAATATATTTATACAAATCAGAGCACCGAAATTTGTATTGAATACATGTTTTGGACTTGTTTTGACCTTCTTCATTAACAGCTCCATCCACTAGTGCCAACAGATTGATTCCAAAGGCTTGAAAATTATTTATGTCAACAATTTCGCTAACCCCTATCCCTTGACCAGCTTGGTGGGTTTGATGTCCAAATCATACTTTTGGATTTTTTCTATCAACTTCCCCCATTTTCCTTCAACATCGCTTTGGACCAGCAAGTCTTTCACAACAGAATTAGGAACATAAGTAGTTATTTGGGACTATAACACATAAGTCCTGAAGGCTTTCAGTGATTTGACTAAAGCATATACTTGTTTCTCCAGAATATTGTATTTGAGTTCAGCATATCTTAGAACTTTACTGAAAAATGCAGTTGGCTTCTCCTTACCATCTTCATTTTTCTACAACAACAGAGCGAAAATAGTAGTGGGGGATGAAAATGAGAATACCAGAAATTCCTTTTGATAGTCTAGACTAATCAGAACTGGAGCTTCCTGCAATGCTTCCTTTATTATAGCAAATGCTTCTATTGCTCCCTTGTCCCATTTCACTTCTGCATTTTTCTTCAACATATTTTTTATATTTCTCACAATCTCGGCATAGTTGGGCACAAATCTCCTCAGAAATTTTATTTTTCCCAGGAATCTCTGGATATATTTCTTGCTTCTGGGTAAAGGAATAGTTTGAATGGATTCCACCCTTGCTGGGTCAATATTTACTCCTTGTTTAGAAACTATGTGACCCAATAATTTACCTTCTTCTAAGGAAAATAAAGATTTCTTGGGCTTTAATGACAGACCAAACTTTCTGCACTTTTGAAAAGTATTTTGCAAATTCTCCAAGTGTTCATCATCTAACCCTGAGAAAATAGTTACATCATCCAGATATATAACTACAAACCTGTCACCAACGAAGGCTATGTCCATGGCCCTCTGAAATGTTGCACCTGCATTCATAAGGCAAAATGGCATCCTTGCGTACATGAAGGTGCCCCAAGGCCTAGTGAAAGCAGTCTTCTTCTTATCTTCTTTTTCTACTTCTACCTGATTATACCCCGAAAATCCATCAACCATAGACAACCAATGAGCTACTGTCACCTTCTGTAAGACATAATCCATTTTCGGCAAAGGATAATTATCTTTTAGACATAATCCATTTATCCTAAAGTCTACACACAATATTATCTCTCCATTCTTCTTTCTTACAGGGACAAGATTAGAAACCCGGTCTGAATATCTGAGAGGGACTATAATTTTCGCCTGCAACAATTTCTTCACTTCTTTTTCGATTGGAGCTAACAAAAATGGATTGATCTGTCTAAGCCTCTGTCTGTGTTGTTTCAGTCCTTCCTTCAATGGAATCTTATGCTGAATTATGCTTTTGTCATATGTTTTCAAGTCTTCATATGACCAGGCAAACACATCCATATATTTCTTAAAAAGATCAACATATCTTTCTTTGTAGTTTTTGGGAACACCTTTTAACAATTTCACTATTTTGGGTTTTTGCTGAGTTCCCAAATTACAATCTTCCATCTCTTCTTCTTGATGTGTTTTATTTGAATCAACAACAACATCATTAGCATCAAATAATCTTTCAAGGGGAACTAACCCTTTGGGGAGCACATTATCTTTCAATTGGATAATCTGTTGTTCACCTATTGACTGCTTAAGGTTTCTTACTTGTGCTTTATGCTTTCTTCTCTGTTTGTTCTTCCTCTTGGTCTATCTCAACATCTTCAAAGTTTCCAATCATGGTCAGGAATTGATTTATCTGTTCATCATCATCAAACACTTGCCAATGTTTCACATTGTCATGGATAGAAGGTCTATGTCTAATTTCAATTTCATACCTTAACCTTGGATTTATTGGAGGTTTGAAAGTGTTGGCTACAACTGCTAAAGAATCGGCCAATCTATTCTCCTCCCTCGGAATACACTGAAGATTGAAGGCTTCAAAATAGTTTTCTATCAGATCCCAAACTTCATTCCTATATGATCTCAATCTCGGATGCTTGGTTTGACACTGATTTTTAATCTGCATTATTATCAATTCAGAGTCGCCAAAAATTGAAATACATTGAACTCCCATCTGTTTAGCAACTTGAAGGCTGGAGATTAAGGCCTCATACTCAGCCACATTGTTTGTTGAATCAAATTCTAGTTTAAAAGAGAAAGGCATGAGGTTACCTTCTGGTGATATCAGCAAGAATCCAACACCTGCGCCCTCCTTGGAGTAGGCACCATCAAAGTAACACTTCCAAATCTTACTTGAGTTCAGCTCATTATTTACAACTATTGAAGAGAGCTGCTTCCCTGTGTCTTCAGCAAATTCTGCATCTTCATGCAGCATGAAACAAGAAAGACCTTATGTTTCTTGACTATAAATGGGGGAATTCCCTGCATCTTTCTTGGAGGTAGTCTTCAAAAACCTTGTTTCCCTGTACAATATCCTTTCTTCCCCATTAAAACCAGAATGATAGCATAAGTGAAATCTAATTTTAGTACACCTCCTAACTTTTCTCCCCAAGATCTTGACAGGAGCATTCAATACCTGGCTAGGATGTTGGCAACCACTACATCCATGACTATACTCTTCTTTGGGATTTGTTCCAATGAGACTACTACATCTTTAATTAACCCAACACATTTAACCCTTTTGGAATCAAATGAATACAGATCCCTATAAGGTTTGGTAATCTGCAAGTTAATTTCCTTCATAACAGACAATGGCATGATATTATGGGACGCTCCTGAGTCCAGCATGCAATTATATAGAGTAAAATCATGAAGAAACAGATAAATATAGAAGGGTGGAACAAAGGATATACTTCTTCTACATGATGACCAAAGGTGACCACTGGATTTTATTCTTGTAAGTTCGCTGTGTCACTTATATCTTCCACCTGTGTGAGATTAATAAATTCTAAAATTTCTTCATTGGAAGCTGGTATTTTAGCTAATTCTAGAAGAGGTACCTGGATTTTAACCTTCTCCAAAAATTTTTCCAAACTGAAAACATGAGTTTGCTTAACGTTCTTTTCAGGTTCTTCTTCACTCTTTCTAGGATTTGTCGCTTGTTTAGGTACAGGAACTGTTGATAATGCAACAAGATGATGGAGCTTAGTGAAAAGAAGTCGCCTTCACTAAGTGGGCCCGCAGGCTATTTTTGGCGCAAAGTCTATTTTTAGACTATGTCTATTTTTAGACATATGGATCATGGTCTATGAGCTGCAGGATGCTATTTATGGATGATTGGTCAAGTTGGTAAAAATATATGGACCTCTATTTTTAGACATTGGGCGAAGTCTATTTTAGATTGCCAGTCTAAAAATAGATCAGTCGAATATTATTAGCCCTTAATAATATTTGGACTATAAACATTATCTTATCCTCTTGGAGCACTTCAATTTGATGCTTGGATGTGGCACATGTAGCTGACAGAAGGAAATACGCTATTCCTAGGGGTTAGTTGAGCTATTGCATGGTTGACTTCAGTTAGAACTCATGTGGCAGAGTTTGGTGGAGTTGATGAGACAGTTGGTGGAGTTGTGTTCGGTTTAACTTAGTTGAACTAGTCGTATTTCGTCTAACTGATAAATACACTAGTGATGAGTGGTGTGAATTAATTATTAATTAATTCACTAATTATTATCTCATAAATCAACTAAAGAATACATCAGTTAACTGTAGTGCATGGACAGTTCAGTGGAGACCAGTGTTAGAGGTGGGTGAAAGGGTGAGTCTACTATCAGTTGTGACCATAGTTGTGCATGAGATTTGCACACACATTGATTTAGATTGCCAATGAGAATTGCGTAGTACAAGCCAAGGGGATTCGAACTTGGATCTTACAATTAACCATCTTGGATTGCGCAGTAGAGGCAGGCTAACAGGTGGAGGAGATTTGAACTTGTGACTTGTTCATATCTAAGCTTGTGTAGTGTGTAACAATTGGAGATAGTGCTGAGAGCTTGTGAGGAGTTTGTGCTATGTATTGTTACATGTTCTCTATCATTATAATATACAGATAGTTGGGGGTTTTCAGCTGTAAGCTTTCCCATTACATACTGTGTTATATGTGTGCTTGATTATGTTTTAATGTGCGCATGCGACTGCTTCTAATTCCGCAAATTGATGATCAATGGTAGAAGAGGTTATGTATTATGCATGAAGCTCAAATAGTGTGTAATCAGGATAATCTCGGTGAATAACTCATCTATTATTCAAATTTCTACATGGTATCGCAGCAAAGTTGATCATCGGATCTATTACAGTGATTACATTTTATTTCTTTAGGCAGAGTCTGTAAGAGGGCCAGGTAGCCTCTGGATTCATCCCTTCTTTGAAAGGTGAAATATCTAGTAAATGCCCCTACAGTCTATCTCTGTACTAGAAATACTTTGTTCTCACAAATTCAGATCAGAAGCGGTTGAGTTTTGAGCTGGTGGAATTCGAATTTGCAGCAGTGTTTTCTTGGTGTCGAAGTCAAAATGTCTTATCAAGGATTGCGATTGGAGTATGCTCTTGAAGGCAGCTTGAATTATATTGCATGGAGAGATAGGATGGAGGCGGTGTTAGATGACAACGGGCTGAAGGAGTTCATAGATTCTGAAGTCCAAAAGCCTGCTTCTAGCGATGCTGCCGCACTGGACGCATGGCAAAAGCAAACAGCAAAATGTCGAAGGATTATGTTGGAGGGCGTGAAGGATCACATAGTGTCCAGCCTGCATGGTAAGGCTTCTCCATTTTTTATGTGGAAAGCCTTGACATATTTATTCCAAAGCAAGAGCGACCAGAGGAAGTTGGCGCTCAAGGATAAACTCAGGAACATTAAGATCGAGAAAGGAGACAGTATGCCCAAGTACCTCACGAAGTTCACCCAATGCAGGGATGAGCCGGGAAGTGTGGGGGTGACTGTAGATGATGAGGAATTGGTGAGCTTGGCTCTCCTTGGGCTTCCAAAGAGTTGGCATTCCTATCAGTACTCTGTTAATGGTCGGGATAAATTGCCAGGATGGGAGCGACTTTGGTCGGATCTTATGCAAGAGGAGATAAGGTGGAGTACCAGGGATGGATCTTCATCAAAGGCATCTGATGAAGAGAATTGCACTTTGGCTGCCAAAGCAGCAATAAATCTTCTCAGTCTGGTGCAAAAGGCAAGAAGCAGGACATGTCCAAGGTGAAGTGCTTTCACTGTCACCAACACGGACATTATGCCACAAATTGTCCGCAGAAGAAGAAAAATAAGCAGGCTGCTACATCTTCAGTGGGAGAGGCCTTAGCCTCGTAGTTTGAGCTGGATTTTTCACTGATTGCATGCTTGGTATCAAGTGTGATGGGTTCAGTTTGGTTCTTGGATAGTGGTGTGTCTTTTCACATGACAGGAGATCGAGATTTGTTTTCTGATCTGGATGAGAAAGATCTTGGAGTGCACATCAAGATGGGCGATGATGGTAGATATAGTGCGACCGGTATCGGTACCATTTCCTTTGAGAGGGAGTCTGGTAAACCCTTTGTATTAAAGGAAGTGATGCATGTTCCAGGATTGAAGAAGAATCTTATCTCTGTGGCGATGTTAGAAGACAAGGGATATGATGTTGTCTTTAGCGAGGGAAAGGCTTTCCTGCGCAGTAAGACAACTAGAGAAACCTGGAAGATAGGGGTTCGAGTCAAGAACCTTTATCAATTGCAGGTAGATGGCTGCCCAGCAATGGCATGCAAGGCAGAAGGAGTGGTGAGCCGGGATGATGGCGAGCTGTGGCACCGGAGATTGGGCCACCTTCACCATGGAGCTTTGAAGATACTGCAACAGATTTCTACTGGGCTTCCTAAGGGTACTCTTGCACAGTCAGATCAGTGCAAGGGATGTACCTTGGGAAAATTTGTGAAAGCCACCTTTCACGAGAAGGATAGTCGTGCCATGACGATCCTTGAGAGAATTCACACAGACGTGTGTGGACCTTTCTCAGTAGCTTCGACAGCAAAGTAAATGTACTATGTGATATTTGTTGATTATTTTTCTCAAAAGTGCTGGCTGTTCTTCATGCAGAAGAAGAGCGAGACATACTCAAAGTTCTATGAGTTCAATGTTGTCGTAGAAAGAATCGGGGAAGTAGGTGAAGGCTCTTAGGAGCGACAATGGTGGTGAATTCATCTCTGGCGAATTCAAGGACTTTTGCAGCGCAGAAGGAATTCGAAGAGAGCTCATAGCACCTCATAACCCACAGCAGAACGGGTTGTTGAGCGGAAGAACAAAACAATCGTGGGTGCTGCAAGGGTGATGTTGCATGATCAGGGCCTACTGCAGTATATGTTCAGAACCGTTGTCCTCACAAGATACTTGGCATGAGTACACTCGAGGAGGTGTTTTTTGGTAAGAGGCCTGATATTTCCCATTTGAGGATTTTTGGTTCACCTATTTACATTCATGTGACGAAGGATGCTAGGAAGAAGCTGGAGCCGACCGCAGAGGTCGGGATATTTGTGGGATACACTGATACGCCCCACAACTATCGTGTGTATTTTCCAGACAGTCGCAAGACTGTTGTGCGACGGGATATCAAATTTCAGGAGGAGAAAGCCATGAAGTGTTCGCTTGAGAGGGAGCTACACTTGCATGCAGAGGAGGAGCTATTAGTTCCTAAGGATAAGCCTCAGGATGTGGATCAGCCACAAGAGGAGGTTCATAGAGTGGAAGAGACCACTCATGCAGCGCCAACCATCAGAGGGCGAAAGCGCACTACAGAAGCTAAGCGACTGGCTCAAGATGCAGAGAAGGTTGTAGGAGCACCTACATCACAGCAAAGACAGAGACAGTCACCAGACCGGTATACTGGATACATGGCTCTTGTGAGCAAATGTGTCGTGACAGATCCATCCTCTTTCGAGGAAGCTGTGGAGGACCCCGCATGGGTAGATGCCATGGTGGAAGAGTATGATTCGATTGTCAGAAACAGTGCATGGGAGATTGTCCCAAGGCCGGAAGGGAAATCAGTGGTGGGTTCGAGATGGATCTACAAAGTGAAGCAGGCAGCTAACGGGAGTGTGGAGAAGTACAAGGCAAGATTTGTTGCCCGAGGCTTTTCACAGAATGAGGGGATCGATTATGAGGAGACCTTTTCACTTGTCGCAAGGTATTCTTCCATACGGACGATGCTTTCTCTCTCAACGCAGATGGGGTGGCACATTCATCGGATGGATGTGAAGACTGCATTCCTCAACGGAGTCATTGAGGAGGAGGTGTACATAGAGCAGCCCAAAGGTTTCGAGATATTCAGTAGTGAGTCGCATGTGTGCCGACTCAAGAGAGCACTGTACGGGCTGAAGCAAGCACCTCGTGCTTGGTACACTCAGATAGACAACTACTTCACCGGGCTTGGATTCTCCAAGAGTGAGGCAGATCCTAACCTATACCAAATTGTGGTGGAGGGGAAGCTGTTGATCATCGTACTGTATGTAGATGATCTGATTTTGACAGTGATGAGTCATGGATACTTTCATGCAAGGAGGATCTTGTAAGAGTTTGAGATGAAGGACTTGGGCCTCCTTCATTATTTCCTGGGATTGGAAATTTGGCAGTGCAGTGGTGGACTATTTGTTTCTCAGGGTAAGTATGCCCAGGAGATACTGGAGAAGTTCAACATGCATGGCCGTAAGCCTGTTGATACTCCTCTTCCCGGTGGCTGAAGGAAGGAGGATGCTACTTCGGCTGAGGTAGTGGATGCCACTATTTATTGACAGTTGGTGTGGTCTCTTATGTATCTGGTCAATACATGACCCGACATATGCTATGTAGTTAACCAGCTTTCACAAGCTATGGTTAAGCCTACCAAGCTCTTTTGGAAGGCGGGGAAGCATGTATTGAGATATCTCAGAGGCACATCTGGATATGGATTGTGTGCCGCATTAAGATATGAGGTGAAGCTATGTGGCTTCACTGGAGCGCATTAGGGAGGGAGCCCAACCTGATTAAAGAGCACATTCGGAGGGATCTTCAGACGGTCGACAGCAGTTTCTTGGTACAGCAAGAAGCAGAGATCCGTGGCACTCAGTTCAGCAGAGGCTGAGTATATGGCAGCAAGCTTGGCTGCATGCGAGGCCATATGGATGAGGAAGATCCTGGTCGGGTTGTTCGAGTCACACTTGGAGCCTACTGTGATTTATTGTGATAACCAGAGTTGCATTAAACTCTCGGCTAATTCAGTATTTCATGATAGATCCAAACACATCGACATCAGGTACCATCATATCAGAGATTGTGTGCAGTGGAGAATCATGTTACTTTCATACATTCCCACGGAGGATCAGGATGCTGATATCTTGACGAAGGCGCTCACCAGGAGAAAATTCGAATACCACAAAGGCAGGATAGGGGTTGCAGATAATCCATATCTTGTTGAGAGGGAGTGTTGAAAATTCAACAAGATGATGGAGCTTAGTGAAAAGAAGTCGCCTTCACTAAGTGGGCCCGCAGGCTATTTTTGGCGCAAAGTCTATTTTTAGACTATGTCTATTTTTAGACATATGGATCATGGTCTATGAGTTGCGGGATGCTATTTATGGATGGTTGGTCAAGTTGGTAAAAATAGATGGACCTCTATTTTTAGACATACTGGGCGGAGTCTATTTTTAGACTGCCAGTCTAAAAATAGATCAGTCGAATATTATTAGCTCTTAATAATATTTGGACTATAAACATTATCTTATCCTCTTGCAACACTTCAGTTTGAGCTACGGATGTGGCACATGCAGCTGACAGAAGGAATTACGCTATTCCTAGGGTTTAGTTGAGCTATTGCATGGTTGACTTCAGTTGGAACTCATGTGGCAGAGTTTGGTGGAGTTGATGAGACAGTTGATGGAGTTGTGTTCGATTTAACTTAGTTGAACTAGTTGTATTTAGTCTAACTGATAAATACACTAGTGATGAGTGGTGTGAATTAATTCTTAATTAATTCACTAATTATTAACTCATAAATCAACTAAAGAATACATCAGTTAATTGCAGTGCATGGACAGTTCAGTGGATACCAGTGTTAGAGGTGGGTGAAAGGGTGAGTCTACTATCAGTTGTGACTATAGCTGTGCATGACATTTGTACACACATTGATTGAGATTGCCAATGAGGATTGCGCAGTACAAGACAAGGGGATTCGAACTTGGATCTCACAATTAACCATCTTGGATTGCGCAGTAGAGGCATGCTAACAGGTGGAGGAGATTTGAACTTGTGACTTGTTCATATCTGAGCTTGTGTAGTGTGTAACAATTGGAGATAGTGCCGAGAGCTTGTGAGGAGTTTGTACTATGATTGTTACATGTTCTCTATCATTATAATATATAGATAGTTGGGGGTTTTCAGCTGTAAGCTTTCCCCATTACATACTGTGTTGATATGTGTGATTGATTAATGTTTCAATGTGCGCATGCGATTGTTTTTAATTCCGCAAATTGATGATCAATGGTAGAAGAGGTTATGTATTATGCATGAAGCTCAAATAGTGTGTAATCAGGATAATCTCGGTGAATAACTCATCTATTATTCAAATTTCTACAACTTTCTCCAAAATATTAGTGTCAATTGATTTGTTCTGGGAAGATTCAGCCTACTGCAGATTTGTTCTATTAAGTGAATTTATAGGTTGTTTCCCCTTACTGACCTATTTCACTGGGTCCTTTTGTTGTGGAGATGCCATTGGATGAGGAACGAAACCTTTTTGTTCACCTTCATTATCCTGCACTGTAGATCTCTTTCGAGACCTTAAATCATACTTTTTATGTTACACAGCTTGCATGAAATCTGTGAATTGTCTACAATATTCATCCATTTCATATTGATCAAAATATACTTCAGCTTCAGCATATTCTCCCTCACATTCTTCCTCTTCATCCTTTTCTATTTCATACATATCTGATACTTTATCCTTGGCCTCCCTTTGGTCATCTTTTTTTGGCTCTGTGGGTGCTTCTTCTATATACAATGGTGCATGAATCTGGTCTTGATCTCCTCTTTCCCTCTCCAAAATTTGCAAGGGATGTCTTCTGAATTGAGGGTTAAACCCCCCTCAGTTTTGTTGTACTTGTATTTGGGAGTTTTTATTTTCCAATTCTATCTTGGCCAACTTATTGGTTATATGCTTCATCACCTATGTTATATCTTCAATTATTAGATCTTCTAATGATTTTTCTTTTGATTTCCCCTTCTCTTGGATCATTTGTTTCCCTTTCGCTTTTCCAGCCGCAGTCATATTAGCTTCGATCTCTAGAGCATCTGCCTGTATCTCCTCAAGAGTAGGGGCTCTTCTCTCTCTCAATGTAAAGCTAAAATCAGTTTCAAAAGCCCCAGCAAAAACTACCTTTGCTCCTACATGGGGGGGCTTCATCTCTATGGTTAAACTATTGTACAATTTGCTGAATCTTTTTACAAACTCGGAAATGCTTTCATTGTGCCTTCTTTTAATTGCCTTAAACTCTGTCAATGAGTAACCATGATCTCTCTTTTCTCCCCATCTCTGAGTGAATTGAGTTTCTAACTCTTCCCAGTTATTTATGAACCATTTGGTAAACCTTTGAACCATTTTCTAGCCTCTCCATCTAGAGACTGCACAAATAGTCTCATCACAACATCAAGAATTTCTACATTTAAATTCCCATTAAAAGTGCAAAACAAGGGTAAATGTTGTTATGCAGTTACTTCATCTTCTCCAGTGAAGCAAGGAAGTAATTTGAGGTATTCTTGAGGCATGGCATTCATTCGTTGCACAAGATTTAGTGGAAGATATATGTTCAACAAAAATGCTGGTGTTGCCATATTTACACCTTGGTTAACTGTTCCTTGGGTAGTTGAGGTTGATGAACCTGTTGTGAAAGTGAATGAGGGTGGAGGAAAAACTGATATGGGAGTGGGTTGATGAAAAATGGAAGAAGAACCAACAACTATATTTGGTTGAGCTTGAGTGAAGGTAAAAGAAACAGACTCGAAAGAATGTTCTTATAACTTAGGTTCTTGAAAATGAATGGGTGTGGAAGGAGAATCTTGTTCCAAGAAAGAGAGTTCCTAGGAAATATCTTCAAACAAAGGGTTATGAGAACTACTATTAGGAGGAGACAATGTGAGGCCTTTTGAAAGCCATAATTTTGAAAATAACAAACGCAGCCTAGTATTTCCCCCTCACTGAACAACCAGAGGAAATAATGTAAAAAAACTAAGGAAAAATAAACTTCGTTTATTCGTCCCCAACAGCAGTGCCAGAAAATGTTGTATCTTAAGAAAAAATCCCTTGGCTGTGGTAAGGAATAAATGCTTAAGACATTTTATAAATGTATGTCACAATTACAATATCAAATGGACTGTGTTTAACACCTTTGGAATTTAATTACTTAATACCCTCAATAATCTGATATAATGAAAGCCTTCACAATGGCATAAGCCGCTGATATTGGAATGAAATGAAAATAAGAGCTATAAGAGAAACTCAAAATGATATGTTGAGAAATGTAATCTATCACTTTTTAAGTTTCAGAGGAAATCATGGAGAGAGAGGAAACTTGAAATAATATGTTGTAAACACAGAATCTATTACTTTAAAGTTTCATCAGGATTTTGTGAAAAGAGAAGAGATGAAGTGAAGGAGCGCAAATTAAGGTGATTTAACTCTTACTCACATATATAATTAAGAGACTGGCTTCTACATTACTTCCCTTCATTCAAAGAGGAATAAACACAGAGTGAAACTGGAAAGACATATTAACATCAACAGGTGCAGGAAACTTGATCTTCTTTCATTAATTTCTCAGAAAATTCAGTACCAAATTAACAGTCATCCAGAGGTCCAAAACTCGGAACCCCTTTTCTTTATTTCTATCTACTTAAAATACATCAAAGTAGTTCGTAACTGCTGAACTTCTTGAAACTATTCAACAACCCAAACTGTTAAGATTACTTATGCAATCATACAGAGAAAACAAATAAAAACTGGAAATATTGTTCGTTTTGTTGAATCTGATGTTGCTGATGCGTCCTCCCGAAGTGTCGAAGTGTCCTTTCTGGTTATGATGCAGTAGCTGCATAGTTCTGTAATGATGCCTTGGTGCCCGACTTAACCCAGTTGTCGTGCTTCCCACGGGCCACTATACTTTTTTATGCTCGACTCTTCCTATGCCTCTTTATTCATTGGTCGCCCCTTCGCATTACCTTATCGCATACACAGCTGCAACTTTATACAAACCCTGCAGACTCGTAGTTTACAGGCCCACACACGACCTTACCAATCACAAGCAATCCCACTTCGTAACTTATTATCGCACGTCGGAAACTATAACAAATAGCTTAAATGGTAAACAATAATAATTTTGATGTTGGGAACCTCTCTGTTTGTGATTCAACCTCCACCGTTGATCTGCACCCCAATCCAATGGTCCCATTGTACTATCTCACACCGCTATCTCTCGTTTGTTGCATCGCAACCAAAATACTTTACCTTGCAAAGTATTATTCTAAACCTGTCAATGTGCAATATGCGCTGAACCATTGTTCCAACACGTGGCTCCTCCCTTTATCACATCGCAAATTTCGCTTCTTACCGCATCGCAAGTTATTTTGTTTAACTTGCGAAGTCCATAACACATAAACTAAATAATCGCCGATGCGAAATCACACTATGACGACACGTGTCCACTTCGTAACTTTTCAAACTTAACTTTGCGATGCAACCTGGTTTGTCAATCTCTCACTTTAATTATGTGATTTAATCATTGTCGTCAGATCGCCTCCTTTGGGAATCTTCTGAAGGTTTTCTACCTTAACCGATTTCTCTGTTTCTTCGGTTGACGCCACTCTACAGCTCCATATTCTCCATGCTACTCCCTGCAATAGTTCATTCAATGAACTCATGCAACTCCATCTTTCTCTACAGTGTTAAAACCCTCATGAGCTTCATTCTGGTTATCCAATCCTTCGACCTACCTTCACATCTCATCGTGAAATGTTAATGTACCAACATATAAATCAAAATTATTCTTCGACATAGAAAATTTTACATTTTATAATATATATTATTTTTTGGTGTTGTGAAAAATATTTCAAAGGTAAATGAAAATGAGCCACAACAGGCCCCATGTCGCTTGAGGCCGAAGAGATAGAAACGCACTCAAGCTCGGCTTCGATATTCCCTGGCATATTCATAGAACAATCCCACAATAAGACAGACGGCATGAAAGCAAAAAAAATAATTGACTGTACCAACTACGGCCTTGGCTTCTCAGGCTGGGTCGCTGCTACCTATGCTAGTCGCAAAAATCTAGATTAGAAAGGTTGCAACTTGGCGACCTAGAAACAAGGTCGCAAAGTCATGCCTGTGTGAACAATCCTGACTTTGCGACTTTGCAACTTATTGATTTAGAGTCTAGGTCGTGAGGTTGCAAGGTCGTTGCTATCACTCATAAAAAATGTGAAACATTTTAGATAGGGTCATGTAGGTTATTCACCAAATGGATAAGGTCTCCTAAGTCATTTCAAGGTGGTATAGGAAAAATAGGAAATTTTTTACATTTTTAGCCTATCCTAAGTTTCATGATCACCTCCATTTATGTCATTTCATGTCAAATTAGTCCTCATATGGTGTCACTTGTCATTTCCAATGCATTCAAAATAAAAAAGGTCGCATCTATTAGTTTTTCAAATTTTCGTAGCACTTTACACAAGAAAACTGCAGATTTCGCTACGAAACTGCCTAATAGTTTCGTAGCAAATCTGTCAGAGGCATAACTAATTTCGCTAGGAAAATCCATTTTTTAACCTGTCTTGTCAGATTTTCATGATGTAACATTTTATGATTAGAGGAGTTAGTGTGGAGGTCATTCAAGATTGTTATGCTAAATTCAAATGTACATAGTCGTGTGTTGATGTCATCATTACCTTTTTGGGCTTGTATGTGTCATGATTGAGGCTTGAGCTGTTAGTTAAACCATAAAACCTTACCTCAATTAGCCTTTTGTCATATTGTGCTTTATCTTTGCCTGTGAGTCAATTTCTGGAGAGCTGCTTCATCGAGCCAAGTAGGTGGCTAGCAAGTTCGAATTCTACAAGCGTCATAAATCAAGCAAGGTTGAGAAGACTATAATAAATCCATGGGTACTGTCAAACCAGGTATCAGAGCCAAGTTTCGATCTTGGGACCTATGGGTTATGGGCCCACCACGCTTCCGCTGCGCCACGCTTAATCCGAAGGGATGTTGGTGAGTCCAAGCATTGATCTGAACTTTTCAAACTTTTCTCTTCCAAGTGCTTTGGTGAAGATGTTAGCAGTTTGCTCATTTGTGGAACAATGATGTAGATGGATGGTTTTGGCCTGAACATGATGTCGAATGAGATGGTACTTTGTATTGATGTGCTTTGTTCGATCATGGAACTTTGGGTTCTTGGCCAACTTTATTGCAAAAGTGTTGTCGATCATGAGTGGAGTGGAATACATTTGTTTCATCTGCAAATCTTCCAGGATTTTCCGGAGCCACACAATTTCCTTTGTTGCTTCAGCTGCTGCCACATATTCTGCCTCGGTCGTGGAATCTGCTGGAACTGACCGTTTGCGTGATCTCCATGAGACAGCTCCTGATCCAAGACTCATGGTGTAACCTGTAGTAGACACGCCTGTTTCTTTGTCGCCATCAAAGTCCTGGACCGTAGGCATCCTGGCCAAGTTGAAGTCGCCACTGTATATTCCGAGCGAGTCCAAAGTCTTGAGTCCCCTTCAAGTACCTTAACACTCTTTTTGCAGCAGACCAATGTCCTTCATAAGGTTTTTGCATGAACCTTGAGAGGATTCCAACAGCAAATGAAATGTCAGGTCTGGTGGTGGTCATGTAGATAAGACTTCCTATAAGCTGTCTATACTTAGTTGCATCCTCAAATTCCTTCCCTTCAATAGATGTGAGCTTCAAGTTTTGTTCCATTGGAGTGGTTAAGGGATTACAATCATCCATGCCAAATTTGTTCAAGAGATCTCCAATGTACTTCTTTTGAGAAAGAAATATGAATTTAGGATGTTGAATTACTTCAATACCCAAATAGTAATGAACATAACCCAAATCAGTCATTTCAAAACCTTTCTTCAACTCTTTCTTCATGGATGCAATATAGCTCTCATTGTTTCCTGTTATCAAAAGATCATCTACATATACCACAAGATATACAACTGTTTTTCCAACTTTCTTAACAAACAGAGTTGCATCATCAAGATCAAAGTGTTTGAAATCAAGTTTCAGAAGATGCTCGGTCAACTTCTCATACCAGGCTCGTGGTGCTTGCTTGAGGCCATACAAGGATTTCACAAGTTTGAAAACTTTGTGTTCTTGACCCTTTATCACAAATCCTTCTGGCTGGGACATATAAACTTTCTCCTTTAGATCTCCATTCAAGAAGGTTGTTTTTACATCCATCTGATGGACTTTCCATCCATTCTGAGCTGCTAAGGCAAAGAGAGTCCGGATGGTGGTCCATTTTGCTGTGGGAGAAAAAGTTTCTTCATAATCAACTCCTTATTTTTGTGTGAATCCTTTTGCCACAAGCCCGGCCTTGTGCTTGTCAAGTGAGTCGTCTGCTTTGTACTTGTTCTTGTAGACCCACTTACAGCCAATTGGTTTTGTTCCCAAAGGCGGATCAACCAGCTTCCAAGTGCCATTCTTTATCAAGGCATCATACTCCTTCTGCATCGCTTCTTTCCATTCATCATGAGAAGCAGCTTCTTTGAAGGAAGTTGGTTCATGATCTGTAGACAAACTCAATTCACAGTTATAAGCAATATCCATATCAACAGGGGAATCCGAATTATCTACATCACCTTCGATTTCTTGAGTGGAACTTCTTGTTCCTGTTTTTCCAACCTCATCAGGATGAACATCCTCCAGTGTCTTTGTCAGCCATTTGGGGGGACCTTTCTGAGATGGCCCCGGCTGGTCACTTGACTGAGTTGGGATTGATTCAATATTCAATCTCCCAATTCTTTCAATCACATCATCCAATGTGTCATCCGTGGTTGTTTTTTCATGTGGGGGAGAGTGTGGTTCAAGAAATGATTCCACAGTTTGATTCAATATCGGAATCCCCCCTTCAAGGTGTGGAATCACATTATCAAATTCTTGGAAAGACTTTGCATGTGTGAATCTGTCTAGGCGATCAAGTTGCCGCTCAACAACCTTGTCACTCTTGGAAGATTCAAGAAATATGACATCTCTTGCTATCACAAACTTCTTATTTGTTTCATCATAGAGACGATATCCTTTTGAGGTATTGGAGTACCCCAAGAAGATACATTTTCTGCTTCTAGCACCAAGTTTGTTCCTTTGACCCTTGGGTATCAAGGCATAACAGGTGGACCCAAAGACCCTGAAATGCTTTACCGAAGGAATGTGGCCATGCCACATTTCAAAAGGAGTTCTATTTCTAATTGAACTTGAAGGACACCTATTCTTTATGTAAACAGCACATAGAACTGCATCAACCCAAAACATCAGTTTTACATTCTTGAAAAATAACATGGAGCAGACCATATTTAAAATGGTTCTGTTCATTCTTTCAGCTACACCGTTTCGTTGTGGATTATATGGCACAGTGGTTTGATGTTTGATTCCATGTTGACGAAGATAATTTTCAAATTCGTTTGAGGTGTATTCTTTTCCATTATCAGTACGTAGAGAGCCAATATGTGTTTGTGCATCATTTTCAATCCATGCATGAAAATTCTTGAAAGTTTGGAAAGCATCAGACTTATTCTTCAGTAAGTAAATCCAACACATTCTGGTGTAGTCATCAATAAATGTCATCATGTATTTGTTTCCATTTGCAGAATCAATAGGCATAGGGCCACATAAATCTGAATGAACAAGTTCAAGTTTTCTATGTGCTCTGGAGTGTGAATCATGAAATGGCTGTTTGCTATGCTTTCCTAGAATACAAGCATCACATTCCTTAGGTTTTCTAGAAATTGTAGGCAGTCCATTAACACCATTTTTCTTCAACAAACGAAGGCTTTCATAGTTTAAGTGTCCAAATCTAGCATGCCATAAAAGACTTGATGGGAATGTACCTTCATCATGATGTGAATTGAATGCAAAGTTTTGAGCATGAGAAGATGAACCTTTCAGCTTCAAGAGTCTCCCTTCTTCTATTCCCTCCATGACAAGTGAGTGATCTGATGCTTTTCTGACCTCTGCCTTGCCATCAAACAAGTGAACTGAGTGTCCTTGTTGCCGGATTTCAACCAGGGACAGCAAGTTTCTCTTCAACTCAGGGAGGTATAGAACCTCATGTAGGATATGATCAGGAAGACCAGGCAGTTTAAGCCTGATTGTGCCAAGCCCTGATGGCTTGAGTTTGGATTTATCTGCGAAATATACTGCTCCATCAACTTTGTCAGTGAATTCTTCAAAAAAATCTTTTCTAAATTTCATGTGACATGTTGCTCCTGAATCTAGCAACCAATCATCTCTCCATGAAGTAAATGAAACATCAAATAGGTTTTCAGTTACTCCATTGTTACAATGTGCTAGAACAGAATGAGCTGATTCAACCGGTTTACCTTTGTCTTTGTCATCAGTTTTACCTTTGTCTTGATTTGTTTGCTGCTGAGCTTTAAATTGTCTGCCCCCCTTTTCTTTGAAGTTTCTTCTTCGTCTTCTGCCTTCTCTTCCTTTGGATGGACCTGAAGCATGTCTCTTTTCTCTCTGTGCCAAGTAGGCAGCCTCTTTAGAAGATGAAGGGACTGTCTCGTTGGAAAATGTACTCAGTTTAGAAGGACAGAAACTCTTTGCTGGAAACTAATTCTGCTCAAAAACTTTGAAGACTGAATTTAAAAATACTCTTTGCTATAAACTGAATTCTGCATAATTTTTTTTTTTTTTTTTTTTTTTTTTTTTTTTTTTTTTTTTTTTTTTTTTTTTTTTTTTTTTTTTTTTTTTTTTTTTTTTTTTTTTTGGAATAGAAAAGTCGATATGGAATGGAATTATTATGGTATTAGAAAGTGGAGGCGGTATGGGGGGGCGATATGAAATAGCAATTGAGGGGCGAATTACATGTGAACATAATGGACATACAACGCATCACAATACAACGCATATTAGGGAGGGCGGTCAGCGTTGTATTAGAGGTGGAGGCAGCGTATAAAAGCAACATATATAACATATGATAGCGTTTTAATGTAATCACAATAACACAGCGTTTAAATAAAACACAGCTGCTTGCATATATAACACAGTGTTTAAATAGACAATGGACACAGCGTTTAAATAGACAATGGATAGGCGGTATTGTAAACACAGTGTTTTATAACTTATGAGGAGTGGTATAATGTATGTTTGGTGGTATTGTGTATTGAAAAGGGCGCGGTAATGTATGTTTAGAACGCGGTATATGACAGCGTTTTTATAACTGACAGAGAAGCTGTAGACAGTGCAGCGTTTACACAATGGTAATGAAGCGTTGGACTGAAACGATGGAATGGCGTATTGTTAAAAGGAGACAGCGTTGGATTTAAACCACGGGCCTATTGCGCAACCAACGTGATGTATTAAACCACCGGCCTGATATATCAAACTATGCAGACAGCGTTATAAGTGACAGCGTTATATATATATATATATATATATATATATATATATATATATATATATATATATGGACGGACAACGATATAAAAATGGATTCGACTATATGGATAGAGGAATGGGCGGTATTATAATACCACTGAGGTGTATTGATATGGCGGTGTATTGATATCGATTTGTGGGAGGCATAGAGTTGAGAGCACAGTGGGTTGTGAGTGTGAGGTGAGGGTATGCGCAGAGGAAAGTGCGTAGGGAGGAAGGGGAACGCTATTATGAAGGGAGCGCAGGAGCTGCAACTATCGAATGGGGAGATACCAAACGCAGGTCAATGAGGGAGTTGAGAAGGCGTTGGGTAGGGAATAGGGAATAGGGAATGGAATAGTGAGGGAGAGGGCGTAGGGCGTAGAGGGAGAATGGAACAGGGATGAATGGAGAGGGCGCAAGGATGGATGGAGAATGAAGGAGGCCCAAAAGGGCGTTACATTAAAAAAAAAATTGAAATTGAATCTGCAGAAGACATAGTTGCAGGACTGCTGGAATTGCAGAATGGCAGAGCCTGCAATTTGCAGAATGACAGAGCCTGCAGTCTTCAGGAGCTGCAGGAGCTGGAGCTGCAAATGTCAGTGCTAAATAGGAAAAAAAAATGCAGAATAACAGTCTAGCAATTAAGAGCAGCAAAAACTATTAAAAGATATTGACTGAGCAAAGGATAGGGAGTTACACCACAGGGCAGAAATGCCAAATGTGGGGCTGGCTCTGATACCATGTCAAACCAGGAGGTAACTCCTCAAAACTAGAATGTGTATTAGCTGAAGAATGTACATGCTTATATAGATGGGAGGTGAGGCTATTGGGATTCATCTCCCAATGACTCTTGGCCTTCCTTATTTCCTAATAATAAATAATATACAAAAATACATATGCACACCCATCCATAGGATTAGGTGTCAACAGGTACAAGAAGAAAAACAAATAAGGGGGGCCATTGTCACAAATGAGCCTATGGACATGAATTTACTTAATGAAGACACTACTACCATGGAGGTCTTCAGAAGAACTGGTTGCTTGAAATTCTGTTAGAGGTTACAGGGGTTTCATCTACAGCTTTCAAAGGATTTTTTCACCAGCTTCACAGGAACAACTTCAAAGGTTGGAATCCTGAACCTTACAGTAACACCAAACAGCATCTCATCAGCTACAGGAATATCTTGAGGAGGAGAACAATGGTTTAAAGGCATCAGATTCACAATGCAGGATTGCAAAGAGTTCATTAAGCAAGAACACAGTGAAATTGACTTGACAAATGCTATTCCTAGAAGTTTCATGAAGGACAATTATTCAAAACTGTTGATGGTCATTCATAAGTATTTTACCTGTGAAGGAAGGTTTCACATGGTCTACTCCTATCATCTCAGACTTCTTCTACATTTTGTGGGTAAGAGGTCACTTGAATTACCTTTTTATTTATACAGAAGTCTAGGGAAAATGTGAGACAAAGTTCAAATCAAGACAGAAGGAAGTGAGACTTCTCTTTTTCATCATGGTTTAATTAAGTTGTTAGTGTTGGAGGAGTTGAGGAGATTTGACAGAGACTGGACTTCTTTCTTATTCATTAGTGGCTATGAAATTGATGCGGTTACTCCTGAGAAAAGACCAAAACCTAGAATTACTTCATCATCAGCTGTGGCAGAGGAAGTTGAAGAAGAAAATATACCACCTCCTCCAGAATCAGTGAACATGGAAGCAGAACCTTCGTAGGAGATTCACACACCTAAAACAACACCTGCAAAACAGAAGCAGACAGTCAGTAAACAAGGCAGTAAGAGAGTCACTAGAAGCCAGACTTTGGCTAAAGGAAATTTAGAGGATATCTTGCATGCAATTGACATTGAAGATTCACCCATTGTGCAAGATGAAGACATTGGAGATGGAGAAAGAAAGCTAAAAAAAGGTAAGACTACTAAAAAACTGGATTTTGCAGGTAATGATGTTGGTTTCATTTTTCAACCTAGAAAGCCAATGACTAGACACACAAGGAAGGTCATGGAAAGCAAGGAAACTGACAAAATCAATGCAGTTGAAGCTGCTCAGCCACCAAGCATCATAGATCTGTCTTCACCTGCAAAATAATAACTAGTTATCAAGCAAAGAGCCGGTAAAGAGAAAATTATTGAAAAATCAGAAATTGAAATCCTTAAAGAGCAGTTGAAAGAGGCAGGTAAAGAGATATCAGTTTTGAAGCAAGAGGCAAAGAAACATAGAATTGAGAAAGTGAAATTTGAAGAAATGAGGAAAATCTGGGAAGATCAAGTCATAATTGTTTCAAAAACCTTGGACAATACAAAAAGGTTGATAAGGTGGACTCAGCCACAAAGAGGAGAAGTCAAACCCATCAAAAGGATAATCTTGCAATTACAATCCAGAAACAAGGAATTAAAAGACCAAGTAGAAGATCTCCAGGAGCAGCTAGATATGATTCAAGTGGAGTTGGAAAATAAAGGATTGAAGATGAAAGTGGTAGAAGAGCCAATTAGTAAACTGATTGTAAATGAGGAGGAAACACCATAGGAGTAAAAATTGAGATGGAGTATGTTTTAGGAGGTTCATAACATGCAAAGAACCCAAATTTTGTAGCTGGACAACATTTTTGGAAGACAATCTTGAAAACAACAATTTCTGGTTTTTTGCACAGTTTTGTAGCGTACCTGAAGCTTGAGGCCAGAAATACGCTACGAAAATTCCTGTAGGTGTATTTTTTCTTCAAAACTCATTTTTTCCAGTTTTTATGGAGGGATTTTGATGGTTTTCAAAGTTTCATGACATAATGAAGATGTTGGAACAGCAAAGAAGTCAAATATATGGATGGAAAATCCATTTTTCCTACACTACTAAAACTCTACGAAACTGCCTAAAACTGCCCTGTTTTCTTAGCGAGTAATTTTTGAAGAATTTTGAGCATATTGACAGTACATCAGCCAACTGGAAACCTCGAGCATGTCAGTGGACTTTATCAACAGATGTTTATGACTCAAAGGGAGTGCCACATAGCCAAGTCATCAGTCAAAACAACATTAAAGATGAAGGTCATCCATTCCCAAAAAGCAGGATTATGTTCCAGAAATCTAGGGGTGTTTTAAAGATGTAAAGTGGTGGTGAAATAGGTTCATTTGTCATTCGAGCATGTGACATTCATTATGTAACCATTATGTAACTGTTTCACTGATAGAATAAATGAATTTAATAAATAGGAGATAGAGTCCTATTAGGAGTTTGTTTTCTTTAAGGTTAGTAGTCATTTTTCTGTTTCAAGATAGTGGTTTCAGTTATGATAAATTTCAGAGTAGAATTCCAAGATCTAGCTAGCCCGACAGGTCATCTACATTGTAAAGAATGTCTATTTATAGACAAAACATCAAAGAGCAAGGGGTTTGAGAATATTGCACCAAATTGTTGCTTATATTTTTTTGATCATTATCAGTGATACAAAGTGACATTCTACTTCCAGACCTGAGATTCTCATGAGGTTTTTGATGTGTTATTGATCTGAATATTTATGTTTAATCACTTGCAGTATATTTCATCTCTAATTACATAGAATTCATAATATTATGCTTTGACTTCCTTTAGTGGTGAAATGACTATGTTTTCTTATGTTATGTGTGTGAATTATCTCTATTAAAAGCCTCCATCTACCTCAGCTTCCATGTGAAGAACCATTGTCACTAAGATTACTGGTTGTTCACTCCATAAGCCCAATGGTAGCAAGCCTTCATTTTTCAACATGCAATCATACAAAAACAAGTTACAATTCCATAGAGTTAGCCATCTAGTACTATTCTTATTTAAAATCATAAACCCCCTTTGAGAGGGCCCTCTCAAACTGAAGAGGCTAATCTTCAGTTAGAAGTTGTTTGAAAGAGTTACATTGAGTTGATTGATGAGCAGCCAATCAAGATCAATTTGGTGATAACAGTCACAAAGTCGCGATCGCGTGGACAGTCAGGACTCTACAATTTTGCGACTCAGCGACTAGGTCGCGAGGTCACATTAGGGATTTTCTGAAGAAAAATAGGAGGTCGTGACCCATGGGGAAAAATGGAAAACTGGAAGAAAACTCTAAGGGAAGAGGATAAATCAAGGTTGAAAGGCTTACAGGAAGGCCAGGGATGGGTTCCCATAGTGGCAGGAGGAGAAAGGAGGGGTTAAGATTGGTTTAGGCATCATAGGATCAGAAAGAGGAAGGGAAGCCCTAGTTGGAGTGACAGTGAGGGCTAAGGATTGCAACTAACGAGTATCTAAGGCAACTAATAGCCTAGGTTAGGGGCAGGTAGGGCCACAACCAATAAACATAAACTGCAGCAGGTTTCGGCAACTTACCTGGGAAAAATCGCGCTCTGATTGGCTTGTCAGGCGTCTTGTTTTCTCAGACGACAACTTACCCTTTTATTTATAAAGGGGTCATACGTGTGATCATTAATGGAGGTCACAAGGTCGCAAATAGAGCTCAATCGAGTACGTATGCGACCTCGCGACCTGGAGGTCATTGGGTTACCATGTCGCATAGTCGCAAAAATTAGATTTTGACACAGTTTGTGACCTAGCAACCTGGAAACCTTAGTCAGGTCAGAAGGTCACTAAGTCGCAACTTGCTGAAGTTTGGAAGAAGAGTGACTTTGTGACTTTGCGACTTTACTTAGAAAAAACTTGAAGTCGTCTTTTCGGTTGAGATTACCTGTCCAAGGTGGGTTGTTTGAGGTTCATGGCAGAGGTTGGAGAAAGCGCTTCCTTATTATAAGTAACAGGGGCTCTGAAATTTCAAACTAGTTCCAACTTTCGGAGGGTGTTGTAGAGGCTACAACACATTCCAAATAAGAAAAACAGGAATATAACACTAAAATTTGGAAAATGTCAGAAATATGCTACAACATCAAGACATTATAACCATGAGCAGAAATAGTTGAGTCATATCATTATAAATGACAACAAATATAAAGTACACAGTGTTCCAAAGGAGATGTACTCAAGCCAACAAGAAGTGGCTGAAATACACTAATGAAAACTAGCACTAGAAAATTTGTGCTGCTACGGCTGTTGCTGCTGGAAACTGCTTCTACTAGGAAGAAGAACCATTTGTGAGAGGCTACTGGATTGCTCAGAATGATCTAGGATTTTAAACATGGACTCTACTCAAAAAACCCAAAAAAACCTAGAAATGGTTTGGCCAGATTTTAACTTTGGATTTTCGGTCATTTTTGGGTGGCCAACTACACCCATGCTGGCTGACTTACATAATCCTCCTGGGTAACTGCTCAGATGGGGATGAATTGATATCTAACTGCTACAATAGCACCCAATCAGCTCAATACATGAAGGTTTGGCCCCTTCTCTTGATCTTCAATCTAGAAGCTTGAGATCTAGCTCCTCCTTCCTCTGCTCAAGTTGCAGCTGCACACTGCACAACTGCTGGAATGAATTGCGCTGTCAAGAGGGCTGAAGATGTAGCTTGCTTCTAGGTGATTGAATATAGCCCACACCTGATGGAAATAATCTCTCAAAAGTGAAGGGATGATACCTCATAGGGTTCCAAGCTAAAATACTTGGAACTTCCTTCCTCCACTAGATCTACCTGACTAGACTGCACAATTCCTGGAGGAACTGTTGCTGCATGGAGGTATAAATTGTTGGCCTGATGCCAGATATCACAAAGCTGCTCCTGGAAGACTGAAATGGAAACATAATATGAAAGGATAAACTCTCCACCGATTTCTTAGCTGAAATGCTAAGAAGTACCTTCCTCCTCTCAAACCCTAAGACAGGAATGTGTAATTCTTGAAGTTGTATATGCAGAAGAGAGGGGTTGAATGTGGCACCAATGTCGGATGATGAATAGCCGCTCAAAATAACCTTCCCAGAGTAGGCACTCGAAGTCTCCCATGGGCAAGTGTGGGATTCCCACTCGGGAACACCCATGTGCTAAACAACACGGAAGACTTAGCTAAACAGCTGAAGCGTGCAAAGAATGTCAAATGACAATACAATATCAAATTCCAGACTGGTTTTCTTTGTTGCCCTCATCTTCCTTATATGGTTGTGAGACTTCCCTAGCCTTGGCCCACCTCATAATTGCACTGCACATGTGGCCACTAGTCTCCATGAAGACTACGATGTCTCTCCATGATCTCCATGATCTTTGCATTTACTTTCCACTCCTCCATCATGTCTGCATTTAATGCACCACTTCCTCCATCATTGCATCATTAATGCTCTATGATCTTACTTTTATTCCTCCACTATCTCCATCATCTTCCTCATTATTCTACATATTCTCCACTCTTCCTTCATTAATGAGTTGCTCCACTACTCCATGATGTTGATATACTATCTACTAACCCACATTCACACAACAAAAGTGGATTTTATTCATCTATGGGGTTTATGGGTCCCTCCACCCTTTTATTTACTTAACTAAGTAATAAAAGTAAGAACTCTAATATTCCAATTAATTGATGGAAAATTGGGAATATTACAAGACCCTTCCATGAGAATCTCTCTTTGATGGCCTAGTATGTCTTTGTGAAACCTTGGTGGCCTGAGAGCGGTGAATCATGTGCTGCATTCAAAATATTCTCCTTGAGCTTAGAATCTCTAGTCAAGAATATCTGATCCTGGTAGTAGATGAACTCATCCATTACTCTATATCTCTCATCGGTCACCTGCCCATCTATTATCTCACATGTGAAGCGGTCTTTGGAATACTCCACCAATAGTTGGGCCTTCCAATTCGAATCCAGACTCATCAAGGACAACGTTGTTGGTCTCCATGATAAGGCATCAACGACCACATTGCTCTTCCCTTTAACATATTCAATGTCAAAGTCATATGCCTGAATTTTGCTAACCCATTTTTGTTGCCTCTCTTGCATCTGATTCTACTCGAGAAAATACCAAAGATTGTTGTGATCGGTCTTTACTCGGAATCTGTTGCCTACCTGATACTTCCTTAATTTGGCCAACGCATGCATAATGGCCAGCATCTCCTTGTCATATATGGAATACAACCTCTCATGTTGCAGCAACTTCCGACTCTCAAAGGCTATGGGAGGGCCCCCTGCATGAAGACTGCGCCAATACCCTCCCCTGAAGAATCATATTCCAGCACAAAGGGCTGGGTGAAATCTGGTAATACCAACATCAGACAACTACTCATCACCGCCTTGAGCCTATCAAAAGATTTCCGGATTGGTAGACCACAAAAAATCACCCTGCTAGGGCATGAAAATGCATTGATGTTGGGTATACAGTAATATGAGCTGAACTAATAAATAAAATGATGCAAAAACTCCTCCATAGCTCAATTTTTGAAGGGTTGATCCCCTCGCTAGATTCCAAGAAAAAATACTATGGAATCTCACCCTCCTCTGGATCTCTCTATCGTTGCACTGCGTAAGTCACTGGGTAACTGCGCTACTCAATAGGGTTGTAAATGGCCAAATGTCGGAATACTGAAGTCTGCTCATAAGATAGAAGGACTCCTCTCCTAATCAGGCACTCGAAGTCCCCCGAGGACGAAGTTAGAATCTCTGCTCGGAGACACCCATGTGCTAAACGATACTGTAGACTTGGCAAAACAGCTCAAGCGTGCTCAAGTCGTAAACGACAAGAAAAATAATAATAATTGAGAATGATATCCATGGATGCCCTCACCCCTTTCTTATACTTATGGAACCCTCACACCCTTGGGCCCACATCATAAATGTGATTTACTCTTGTTCCATATCCTCCTCCTTGACTGCGCTATTCACATGATCTTTTGGCCCCCCCCACTACTGCGTTGTTCCATTTTCATACTGGTGAAGTGGTTTTATTCTACTAAAGGGATTTATGGGTCCTTGTACCCTCTTATTCATCTATTAATTAAGGAAGACAAAATTTAATATTCTAATTAGCTAAAAGCTAAATTAGGAATATTACAGTCTGTTAGACTCCGTCTTGTCTAACCTCTGTCAGAGTCAAATGCAGACAGGTAGCTGTCAAAGTCTCAGTTCAATATGCAGGCCAAAATGCCATCAGCTTTCACCCACCGCAATTTAGATGTTTGCAGAGCTTGTTCTTAGAATGTTTCAATAACACTCGCAAGCTAGAGGAAGATTCAGTAGGTGTTTATTTCAGGATTGTCAGTCAATGTGAGATTGATTCTTCTTCAAAACCCTGTTTTGAAGAAGAAATCATTAAATGTGTTTTTTGAGAATATGTAATTTGTCAAAATGTTTCAAATTCTCTAGCTCTTCAAATGCCAGCAGTCAATTCGCACCGCTTGAGGACAGCTCCTCTATTCTATATTCAGTCAAATGGAAATCGAATAATATTGGATGAGACACATTTTATCAAGGAGGCTGTAGCTGTTGTATTGGAGATCCAGGAGTTTTTATTGTCCATTCCATGCCTTTTTGCAGAACCTATATTCAAACTGTTTGGCCAAACAACTGCCATTGCTGCTAAGTCAGGACTTCTCTTGAGATGGATGCTTCCCCAACTGTTTGCATTTGCAGTAAATGTATCTGTTCAGAAGTTTTTACATGCACAGAGTTTAGTCTTACCTATAGTTTGGATCTCGGGAGGAGTATTAATCTTCCACCTTATATTCTGTTGGATAACTGCCTTCAAACTAAAACTAGGCCTCATTGGTATTGTCATGACACACAATGTATCGTGCTGGCTTATGACCATCCTTGAGTTTCTTTACATAATGCATTCTGCTTCATGCAAAGCTTCATGGACGGGCTTCAAATTAATTACATTCCGCCAAATTCCATCATTCTTGAGACTATCTATATTTTCAGCCATAATGGTATTCCTGCAGATATGGTACTATCAGATCCTCGTTTTTCTTGCTGGAACATTGAATGATCCAGCAGTTGATATAGATGCACTTTCCATAAGGTAGTTAATCCTGATGCTCCACGACATTGGTTATCAAAGCATTAGTATGATACTTCTGGAGATGATGATACCATTCAACGCAGCTATAAGATGTTCCCTCCTGTTCATAATATTCTCTTTGCAGTGTAAGGGTCTCCAATGAACTTGGTGTTGGGAATGCTGAGACTGCATGCTTTTCAGTTTTTGTTTCGGTCACTACATCTTCAGTCATCAGCATATTCTTTGCAATAGTTTTTCTTCTTTGCAAAAATGTCTTGGGTTATCTCTTCACAAGCAGCTCGACTGTCACAGAAAGAGTCTCAGAGTTGGTTCCATTTCTTACTGCATCTATCCTTCTTAATGGAATACAGGCAGAACTGTCCCTTTGGAACGGCGCTGTGTAAGATACATAGATAATTTCAGCTCAGGACACCGGGGAACTTCATCAACTGAGTATTTTCTAAAAGCTGGATATATGGTCATTTTTCTGCACAGACGGGGAACTGCTCAACCCTTTTGCAGATTTCTTCGTGAAAATCCTATTCTTGAGTGTTTTGAACCTTCAAATGATTCTGGCATTCAAGTATGCTCACAATATGCGGAAGAGTGCAATTCAAGGGCATACATCTATAGTTAGACTAAACAGTTGATGGGGAAGGGTAGAAAAAGGAAATTCCGCGATGACAAAAGCGGGATCAGTTTATAAATGGCGCAAAGAACGCTTGAGAAGAACCCACATTTTAATTGGGACATTATAGAAATAAAGGATGCGATCCCTTTTGAAGAATTTCGATGAAATTGTCAGCCTTGCAATCGGTCGAAGACCCCGAATTCAGCCTTGAAGACTCCAGCGTGAGTTCCACAAGTTTCCAGCAAACTCAGATGCTCCCCCTGTTTTGTAATTTGCGTTTCAATATATAATCATTTTACCACCTAAAAATTGCCGAAACAAGTCGAGTATTCATTGAAATAGCGATGTGTTCGCTGTCGGACAGCAGTGAATGTAATGGCTGGAATTTAAGGTTGACTAATGGTGGATTTGAGGCGAAAGCTGGTCTATATTGCCTTTCAGATTGAAGCATCAGGTTGACTAAACGTATCTTCCGTTGACTGGTTCGAAAAAGATACGATTTGCTCTGCCACGTGGTTTCCAAGCACGATATTGTTCCTCGAATGCTCCTTGCACTGATTGAGTCAATCGCTAAGCCCTTTACGAATGTTGTTCCTTATCGACAGGGCATAAATGTGCCTGATTCTTTAATTCAAAATGCTTGCAGGAATCTTCTGAATCATGTCCCTGTTTCTCCACAAGGCCCATACAGACCTTTTGGCACTTACATGCTTTGCTCAAGTAAAGGTGCAGCTTGTGTTGATAACGCTAAAACGGTTTTAGAACTACTTCCTTTGACCACGCAAAACCAGCAAACTTCTTTTGAGGAGATTGTACAGGCCTGCCTTTTGGAGCACCCGAGGTATGGTCCTGTTTTGGCGGACGTTATGCAAAACTCCTTAAGAGGGATTAGCATAATGAATTCTGAATCTTCATAATGCTCTTATGAGATGGGTATCGCCTTGCAGCTAGAAGCCATTGGGGTTGGATTTCAGAATAAAAGGGCACGGGATGCCTTACAAGGAGCTGGCGAGACTGAAAAGCAGCTTGATATAATTGTTGATAACCTAGTTATTGAATTAAGCCAACAACAAAGCGCCATGGCAGAGCTTGAATGGTATAAAGATGAGGATGATACGTTGGATGAAGAGGAAGGCGATGAGCATGGTGACACACTTTGTGGAGCTTGTGGTGACAATTATGCCTCTGATGAGTTTTGGATCTGTTGTGATATGTGTGAGAAATGATTCCATGGCAGGTGTGTTAAGATTACTCCTGCGAGAGCAGAACACATTAAGCATTATAAATGTCCAACTTGCAGCAGCAACAAAAGGTCCCGAGTTTAATGGATGTCCGAGGGGATCTTTAATTCAACTTAACAGGTGAAAAATTGGCAGCGCTATTCAAATGAAACCAAATACCATATTTCTTGGGTGGTATAACGGTGAATGGAAGCAAAGAAAAAGTCCAAAAGCCAAAAATAAACAAAGACATCTGTTACCAGAAGAATAGGATTCGTATTCTTATCTATGACCTCAGTTAGTCACACAATAGGGTCTGCGCTCCAATTTTTAGTCTTTTTGGTTAGAGAATTTCGAGGAGAAAGTGGTTCTTTGTTCTATTTATGTAACTTCAGGTGAAACAGCGCCCAGGTTTTTGGGTTGATCTGTTTTCTCCTACAACAGTCTTATTTAATGTATTAAAAAACATTTGTAAAGGAGAGATTTCTGAGAGCTAGTGTAGGAGAGAGAACAGAGCTTCACTGTATAGATTTTGACAGAGATTTTAATTAAAAATGCAGCTCTGACCCCTGAGATTCCCGTGGTATGAGATTTAACATTTGTGTCTTCTTTTGTTTCATATGTAGCCTGTTATGTGTTTATGTCATTTCATGATCGTTTCGATTTGAACAAATGAAGTGTTAAGGTAGAATTCATAATTTATATGCTCTGCCTTTAAGTTTGTTCAAATTTAGTGTTTTCTTCTGTTTGACAAGGATTCATCTTCTATGCCCTTGTCAACTCCTCAGCAGTCTAGCCATTCCATTTAATCTCAATTTGATGTTAAACGTCATGCTTACCTTGCCTCAGGAGATAATCTGTGTTTTTCATTTGATCTCTGATCTTGCTGTCTTTGCCCCACACAGCCCAGAAAACCCCATTTATAAAAAAAAAAACCCTTTTCTATCAGTTTACTAGCCTAAGATCAGTTATGCTTTTGGTCATCTCAGCCCTTCTGAAAACCTTTTGCTGAGATAGACCCGGAGAGAGCCCTCTCCTGTCCTCGTAGGGCTAGCTACGAGGCTAAGGTTGGTTTGATGTTGCCTCGAGTTTTGCCTTTTTCAGCCTGAGGTAGATTTGAGCGCTAACACAGTCCTCCCTGCCAAAACGTTGCTTGTCCTCAAGCAACTGCAAAGATGTGGGCCACCCTGTTGACCCGATACAACTAAGACCAATTCCCGGATTCCATACAAACCCCTCAGTGCAGCTATGCCCCTGTGTCAAGCTACCTGGATCAAACCCCTCAATGCAGGGATCCCAAATGGATCTCTCACCATACCTATCATCAATCAATCCTCCCAGATCCCAATGCCACCATGGCCAATCATCTCCCAAGTCCCCTAGCTCGGACTGCGCACTGTATCTGGCTACAACTACTACCTCATGAGGTGAAGACCGCCAACATGCATCAATGCTCCATGGCCCCTATTGTGCTGTAGATCTGACTGTATAAGTTGCCCCACCAACTATGTACCAACTCATCACCTCTCTCCATTGACTCAATCCAATTTTGATCCTACTCTCCTGAAGTCGGGATGGAATGCTTAAGAGATGTCGACATGTGCCCCACTACCAACTGGAAACTGTAGTATATGTCATGTCTACGGGTCCCTGCTCCGCTATGATCCTGACTAAGAAGATCGTACCATCAATAAGATACCAACTCATGATCTCTCACCACTCTATCACGGTTGAAGAATCCAATGCGGTGATATCTTCTTACAGAACGCATCTGGAGTGTGGTCTCCAACTCATACTCAAATCATGGTTCTTTGTCCCGTATGTCAACGAGAACTACCTAAAAAAGAAGTCCCCTCTCTCTATAATAGGCCCAAGTGGGCAAGCTATGTTGTAAGCCCCATCGATGTACTCCTGGAGAGTGTTGCTCCCTGAAAGTACTGCAGTCCTGCTAACTGTATGTGCATCTATAGGCACCTCATCAATGGGTCGACCCAAATATGGATGCACCACCATCTCCAACAGCTCCTCCCTCTCTTGATCAGGAACATCATACTCATGTTGTCTACTAGCCTCCTCCAGAACTACCCTATCGACCTCTAATATCTCCCGAGGATAAGTATCTGCAAATACTACCACCATGCTAGATGTTTGCACATCCGTCTGCTCCTCCTCAATGGCTGACACCAAGGTTAGCTGCATATCCGCCACTGACTCACTGCGAGCCTCCATCTGGCTCTCCCCCAAAGGACTATTATGCATGATGTGCATAGCCTCCTCCTAAGCGGACCCATGATCCACCATATGATGCTCAGGTTGAATCATCACAAGTGACTCATCATCCTGAATAACTCTCATCGAATCCTCTGACTCCTTACCTTGCTTGTTGGAAGACAAATTCGACCTACTGTCATCAAATCCACATGACTGCTCATGCTCCCTAGAAGCATCCTCATATGACCCCATGGACTCATCTAAAGAAGAGTCCTCATCCTGGCATACAAAAGGAATGTCCCTCTGCTCTACCTCTGCCACACCATCTGCATCACTCACGCATGAGTAATCAGGCCTCCCTCTGCCTCGGATCTGCCGATAACACCCTCGTAGCCCTATCTCCACTAAACGTGGTGTCTCTAGATGCTCAACAATATCCTCATCAATCCTAGGTGAACTGCATCCCAGGGTACACCTGATGTCCCTGTCCATAAGTCCCCTTGGAGGCAATGCTCCAAGCGCATGCTACATTGTATCATGGGTCACTACATAGCACCAAGTGTCTTTGCACTCCTCACTGTGCCACTGTATGCTGCAACCAGCCCCTGTACACCACAAGATACCACTGGTTACAACTATAACATCATGTACTATATAGTATCCTGCATGGACCAAAATATCTGCCACTGTACTAGTAAACCCCCCATGAGGTGGGCTACATCTCCCCATCTGCTCCAAAGGATCGGAGCGGCCCGACGCCTCATATGCCAATGACAATGACATCACTACTCCTATCCTCCATCGCTCAAGTGTACCATATACCCATTAGAGAGAACCGTCTCTACGTACTACCATGTTTGGTGGCCTATCTATGCCACCTCCTCCGACCAGCTCTTGCCAACGTAGGCTAATCACCATGTGACTCCATGCACAGTCGTTATGCTAAGATAGCTCCTGAAAAGGGTGTACCCTCCTATCGAACCATCCTATCACTAAGGATGTCTGAGGCTCTGATAGAGATCTGAAAATGTGTGTGTGCCCAAATATAAGACCCATCACACAATGACTACCATCACCTACTGACTCTATCATGTGATGGTAAATCCAACCTAGATCCCAACAGTAATATGGCCCTCGTGTCCCTCTAGTAATCCATGGACTCTGCTGAAAATTGGTCATGGATGTATCCAGCTGCCTAGCCTGCTCCATGGGGTACCATCTTAGTACCTCTCACGATCCAACTTCAAGAAAAGAATCAAATGCAAGAATCCCCGCACATAGAATAGTCCCTCCATTGTGTGAGTGTTACACCCTATCTATGTATGCCTGAAGGGGGGTGCTCCGACACTCCATTGTACCCTCTAAATGCACCATTAGGGAATCCAACCATTCCCCAATGTGGGTCAACTTTTCCACTGACTCAACACAAACCACTCTCATGCCCTCTAGCTCCTCATTCTCTTGCAAGATAGCCTCTCGTACTGATGTGGCCTTCTCCTTCAAAGCTAGAAGGTTGGCGCGAAACTGATGGCACTGCTGTGTGCGACCATCACCTAATACTATCGTATCTCCTAGCGTCTCATCAAGGGCTAGCCCAAAGGATGGTTGCAGACCCTCCTCCATAGACACTCCAACATGCAAGGCATGCTCACTAGTCAGCTGCATGTGATTGTCATCCGACAATTTTGTCATAAACCTGGAGGCCTTTGTAGCTATCGACTCCTCAACAACGGTGGAGTTGTCTCCCGACACCTCATCAACCTGTGAAGCGTTTCTATCATCAGATAACTTGATCAAAACCCCAGATGCCCCATCAATGGATACCTCAACAATGGGTGGTGTCTCACCAACAAGTGTATGCTAACCTGTCTCCACCCAAGTCTTTGTCATACTCTTTGATGACCCATCAAAAGTAGGTAGAAAAAGTCCACCCACGATACGTTGTAGGTCATTGCCCTGCATGTACCCTCCTCCTTTGTTATAGTTGTGACGTTTTCAGTTATCCTTAATCTAGAAAAATTCTTGGAAAGTCAAATGATCTCTGAAATCCTCGGTATGATATTGGTACTCCGTGAAATAATCACCATAGTGATCTGCCTTCGGCTCTTGAGGTCTACCTCCTCCTGTCCCCATTGCTAAGAAAGTGGGCATGGTGGGACACTGTGCGACTTGTGGCGCCATTGTTTTCTCAGTCCAATGGTGAGAATTACCCGAACTTTCTCCATTTTGAAACCCCAGTGGGATTTCCCTTTCTATTCTCATCTCCCTTACTACTCTGGTGAGATCATGCACTGATCTGAGGAGGATATTTCCAAACTCCTTCCTATAACCTTCTTCTGCCATTGGAGACTTCCTTTATCCTCCTCCACTGGAATGCAGTTTTCTTTTCCGAATGTGAACTCTGAAACAAGTTGAATCTGGTATTGCAATTGGGAGAATTTGAAAAACGACCACCACAACAAATCTAAAAAAAAAAATCTTCAAAGAACCTTCTGTTTCTCTCAATCCAAACCTTGAAAAAAAAAACTTACAAATAAATAGAATTGGTCTATTGTGCACAAAGCCCATGTCTCGGATTTTCGAGATTCATCTTAATTTGCGCAAAACCGTCACTTTTTATTCCAGCGAATTTCTACGTTCTCTATTTTTGTATCTCTCAGAGAACCTTATGTTTCTCTCAATCCATACCGAATTTGGAAAAACTGCACCAAAGGAAATATAATTGGTCTGTTCTGCAAAAAACCCATGTTTTAGATTTTTGAGATTCATCTTCATTTTCCTAAAAATCTAACGCAAAATTGTCGCTTTTATTCCAGCAAATTTCTACATTCTATGTTTTTGTATCTCCTTGTCCAGTCTGTAACGTATTCTCTATCTTCGGGTGTCATAAACCATTTGTTCCACAGGCTGAGCCAAGTCTATGAGCTCTAATACCACTGTAATATTCCAAATAGGAAAATGACAGTAATACAAGCAAATAAAACAATAATGCAAGAATATTAAAACACCATAAAATAAACCAAAAAAAGTTGAGCCATTTTATTAATGAGAAGGTGTAATACAAGTACAACAGTGCTAAAAAATAGTAGCACTCAAGCCGACAGAGATGGGTAGAGTGACCCTCAAGTCCTCCCACTGAGAACACTGTGTAATTGTTGTTCTACTCTAGACCCTATTGTGCTACCCCTGTTGGAAATGTTCGAATTGTAACTGTTGGCTGAAAAGAGGTGCATATATAAGGTTGTTCTGGTGCTCAGAAAATGCTAGGATTTGGAATCCTGACTCTATGATGAAAAACCTGAAATGATTTTTGGAAATGACAATAACGGAAAATGCAGCCCTAGGGCTGATTTATGCTCTACATCTAGGAGACTGCAGGGAGGTCATTGAACTGATGAGAAATTTGTTGTTACTCCTCCCAATCAACTTCCCGGATGAAGGGTTTCTCCCCTCATTGGATGTCAAGCTAAGAAACTTGGGTTATTGCTCCTCCAATAGATCTGCCCTCCTGGATTGCATAATTCCTGAAGGAGATTGCGCTACTGATAGGGGTTGAAGATTGGCTTGATACTCGATGATGAAATGCAGCTCAAGAACCTTTCCTGAGTGGGCACTCGAAGTCCCCCGAGGATAAGGGTGGCATTTCCGCTCGGAAACACCCATGTGCTAAACAGTACAACAGACTTAGCTAAATAGCTGAAGTGTGCAGAAAGTCATAAAAGACAATTCATAAGAAATATTTAGAATGCCTTCTATGGCTACCATCCCTTTCCTTTTATGCTTGTGAGCCCTCACACTCTTGGCCCCACACAATAATGATGATGCTCACTTGGCCACTAACCTCCATAATGATTGCGCTGTCCTCCACTATCTCCACTACCTCCATGACTGCGCTGTTAATTTGGTCATCTTGACCCCATCCACGTGCACTGACCCACATTCACACTAAGAAGTGGTTTATTCATCTTTACCCCATCCATATGCACTGATCCACATTCACACTAAGAAGTGGTTCATTCCTACTAAAGGGATTTATGGGTCTCTCTACCCTCTTATTCATTTATCTTATTAACCAAAACAAAAATTAATATTCCAATTAGCTAAAATATAATTGGGAATATTACACTCCTCCCAGCCAAAAATTGCTTGTCCTCAAGCAATGCCTTAACAAGCATCCTTTCTACTGGCACTCCTCCACGGTCACTGCAAATTTTTCCAAGGTCGCAGATGCACCACTATATCATCCCTGGTCTCAGCATCGACCTGGTCTAAAGAGATCTATCAATACCAAGACCCCAAGCCATCCTAATCAATGTGAGGCACACCTTGCTCCACTTGCTATCCAATTGGATACAAGTACCAAAGGCCCTCTGTGCACCACTAGTAGATAGAGCATCATAATCATATAAAGTACTATTTGTCTCTATATACAACTGCTCTATTAAGTCATCCATCTCATGTATTCCAAGGGTGGGAGCCTGAAGATAGAATTTGATTCCTGTGGGAATAAGTACTTCCCTGCACGAGCTCCTCCTGAACTCCCCTAGCTAATTATCACTCCATGCTGGTGAAGTTCCCCATGCCAACAAAGAATCACTAAATCCCACTGGAAGATCTAAATGATCTTCCCCTGTAAGGACCCGATCACCCCTAAGGTTAGATGAACCGTAAAATCCAGTGATGCTCGGATCCCATGCCTATCTCATGAGAGTGCCATCATGCTTACACTACACCACTCTGATTATCAAATAACACTCCTCAACACAGATCTGGACTCTGTGTCACAATTCTATGCACCACTTGATGCCAATGCCATCGAGTACCATAGGGAAATCCACATGTACCCATGCATCCACCACTCTGCTAGTGCATCCACCACAATGTGATCTACATATCCTCATCTTCCCAGGTACACCTAAGTGGTTCAACTCCTCACTTGCAATCAGGATTAATGCTGCTATGTCGAACCTTAGTAGCTCTAAGGCCCAATGCATCAATGAGAGAGCATTGTCTCCATATAATGCTCTGTCCATAAGTATCCTTGGAGGCAACACCCCAAGTGCCTGCTGCACCGCATCATGGGTCACTGCACACCACCAAGTGTTTCTGCACTCCCCAACATGCCACTATATGTTGCAACCCACCCTTGCACACCACTGGATACCTCATGCTACTATTGTACCACTATGTACCATCCCATGGCTTGTATGTGTCAAGGCACCATCTGGTGGCCTGCCAATGCCACCTCCTCCGATTAGCTCCTGCCAAAGTAGGCTAATCACCCTATGACTCCACACACCATCGACATGCTGAGATAGCTCCTGAAAAGGGTGTACCCTCCTGCTGAACCATCATGTCATTAGGGATTTCTAGGATTTTGATAGAGGTCTAAAAATATGTGTGCGCCCAAACATCCAACCTATCACACAAATACTACCATCACCTACCGACTCTACGAAGTGATGGGAAATCCCACCTAGATCCCAACAGTAATCTAGCCCTCATGTCCCTTTGGTAATCCATGGACTCTGCTAAAATGTGGCCATGGATGTATCCAACTGCCTAGCCTGCTCCACAGGGTACCAACTCAGAATATCTCGACATCCAATCCCTACATGTGGATGTTGCACCCTGCACAACTCCAATCGTCTCATCCTGCTATCCAACACTTCACAAGTGAAGCGGTACTTGGAATACTCTACTAGAAACTGAGCCCTCTTGACTGCATCACTGCTCATCAAGGACAGCGTTGTTGGCCTCCATGATAATGCATCTGCTACCACCTTGTCCTCTCCTTGGACATACTCAATCTCAAACTCATAGGCATGAATTATGTTGATCCACCTTTGTTGCCTCTCCTGTAGCTGCTCATGCTCAAGAAAATGTTGGAGATGGTTGTGGTCAGTCTTCACCCGAAATCTGTTGCCTACCAAATAATATCAAAATTTGGCCAATGCATGCATAATGGCCAGCATCTCTTTGTCGTATATAGAATACAAAAATTGATGCAGTAGTATCTTTCGGTTCTCGAAAGCTATGGGATGGTATCCCTGTACTAGAACTGTGCCTATTCCCTCCTCTGAAGCACCACACTCCAACACAAAGTGTTGTGTGCAACTCAAAAATGTTTCGTTACAATTTCGTCTCTTTGAGTTATCGGAAGTTTGGGAACTTTTTACCATTTCAAACACCCTTTGTCACATTTTTCTTTTCTTGTTTTGAAGAGAGTTGGTGTATGCTTTGGTCATATGTGCATTTCTGACTGTTTCCCTTTGGTTCAGTTTCAGGCACAAGATTATAGTTTGTTTGGCGCACAAGTCTAGATTGGTGTGTTTTGTCTAAATTCAAAAGAAATTGAAAGTGATTTTCTTTTTCGTTTTTGATTTAGATTATTTTTACCGTTTTAAGAAGAGTGAAAAGCATTTCATTCGTGCATTCTTTAAATCGATTTTTGTTTGGTTCGACTAAAATAAAAGTGAAGGGATTTTTGATTTCTTCTTTCACTCTTTTTTTTCTTCTTTTGATTACATTTCAAAGTGAAAAAACAAAAAACAAAAAACAAAAACAAAATTCGTGCATCTTAGTGGAAGGAAAGGCATTTTCATTTTCCATAAGTTGCATTTGTTGGGAAAGTGAATTCAGTTGGAAAAGCATTGCATTTTCGTAACTATGAACTAGTTTTGGGGGGCATTATTGTTGCTGCATTGAGTGCATTCTTGCTTTTCTCTCTTCCCCAAATAGTTTAGGATTCATAGAAATTGAAACCTTCTTTCTTGCATTTAGTCTACGCCATAATGATTCAAGTGACAGTCGTTTTGAGCTTTGAAACTGAAACTTTAATCAAGATCAACTTAAAATCAACCCAATTTACTTTAAGGAGCAATGGAATTAACGAGAATATTTAGTGTTCTAGGCTAGAGACGTAATATGATGTCGTTAAGCGTAGGAGTTGTCGCTAACAGTCTGCGTTACAACCCAGGGGTGATATCCCATCCCACGTATGAAAGTATATTAATGTATGATAAGTATATTTTGGGCGCTCTCATTGAACGGTTATGTATTAGACAACACTACTACGGATTGGACTCCCACGTACCATTGTGTATATTTGGGGAGACACCACTAGGTTGCAATCCTGCCATAGGTAACTTAGTTGGCCGCCTTGTAGACGTGATAAATCGAACATAGCATTTGGGGATATTGGTTGTCGTACATTAAGTTCTTGGTCATTTTTCCTTCATTTGATCACCAAGGTGTATATTGCAGTTCACAGATACTTGGTAAACCTTTATGCCTAGCACACCCTTTTTTATTTATTTTTTGTTAATTCTAAAATTAATTTCCCATGAAAAAATCTCACCTGTGCATTTCTCCAGCTATTATTTCTTGGTAAGTTTTGATTTTGTTCACCTCTCTCCATTTTTATCTTCTCCTCGAAGGTCATCGTGGATGAATCGTCGAATTCGCCCACTCCCAGCTCCGACGGATCACAAGAACCTCCTCTTGAGGTCCCTCTTTTTCTAGTTGGACCCCTCGAAGCGCAAGGTGAAGAACTTGGAATTGTCATCAGTGTTCAACCCATATCATCTCGAACACCTCCTAATGATTCTCCTTGACAACATCAGAAGAATCTTAGCCGGAAAGCCCCGAACTAGTTGCACAGTTCTCGACCTTTCCTTGAAATCTGCTCTTTGATCCAATTGTAGTCTCACCTCAGCAACCTTACATCGCTTTTGATCAGCCCAGGATCCCTTTTTGAGCTTCTCCAGTATCATCTCGCTCTACCGTCCGTCAGTTGTTTCTTGATGAAATGGCATCTAATGTTAATGATGTTCCATTCATAAGCGCTCCTCAAAGCACTCTTCAGGAAACCTCTGCCTCGTATATCTCGGAAGCCTCTTCATCAGTTTTTCCGTCTGAGGGAGAGTTGTTAGGATCCACACCTCATGATTCTAGTAGTGCAACCAAAATACCATCTAGTTATGTTGCGTCTATGCTCCCGCACAGTTATACCTCCTTGGGAAACCTTATTTATGGAGCTTCTGGTGGTACACCCTTATTTCCGGATCCCGTTTGGTAAACAGGTATTCCTCTATCTTTCGGCCCATTCCTTTCGAATGTGATCGCGATGTCTCAACCAATTGTTTGACTGACGGTTACCATTGGTCATATGACTGTGTCATTAAGATCCTCTATCCCCTATTCGCCATCTACAATTATTGTAGTCCCACCGTCAAGCAAGCAATCCATAGTTTCGTTTGTGCCTGGAGGGAAGTCTAACCCTCCTTATATACCTCCCATTTTGGGTGGGGGGCAGTTGAGTTCTGGGTCTATTCCTGGCGCGAGTCAGCCTCATGTTAAATATTCTTAGGTTCACCAGCCCTTTAAGCAGTTGAACGCAACATATTCGTATGTTCAGCAACCTAACATTCCTTATGTTCAAAGATCGAACATACAATATTAGCAATATGTCCAACAACCCCAGCCTTCGGTGAGTGTTTTTGTGACTAATCCTCAGGTTTTTTTCTTACACCCAAGCTAGTCTGAATCTCCTTCTGGGTCAACATGGTCCTTTCCCTCATCATCCTGGTACTTAGTACAAGCAATTTCCTCAAGGTCAGTACCAGCAACCCCAGTCTGGGCCTCAACCTGGTGCTTCATATCAGCAAATTCCTCAGTATCAGCAGGCTCATCCAGGACCTCAGGCTGGACCCTATGTTCAGCTAGGACCACAGGTGATCTGAATATGGGCAAACTAGTTATTGCTATGCTAGCTCCCTCATCAGTATTAAAAATGTGTGTTTAGGATCGTCTCAAGTTAACCATTTGTGAAGGGCTTTATGTGTATTTGATGATCAAATTATGAGTTAACCATATTTTAAAAACTCATGTAGATTAAATGAAATGCAGAGAAATAACACACAGTAATCACATTAAACAATGGATGACAACAAAGTTCACCCCTCCTGGGCTACATTTCCGTGGACCTACTTCAACTAGCTAGGACCTCTTGGGATTAAGAGTCAAATGTATGATTACATGCACCTATAGTGCTCCAATGGCTATGGAATCTACTCAATTGGCTTCAAAAGACATTAAAACCCAAAAAATGACTTTTCAATCTCTCAAATTGGTTTCCAGCTTATCTAGGCTTGACCTCCCATCTTGGTGGCCATGGGCTTGTTTAATCTCCAAAGTGACAAAAACACTTTCAGAAGTGCTCCAACGCCTATGCAAACTATACCACTATGTTCTGAGCATCAAATACATATAAAAATAACTCTTCTTGAGCCAATATTGGTCTTCAGCTGATCTAGGCAGGGCCTTCCCTCCTAGTGGCCCTAGGCTTCAATTTTCTTCAAAGTGCCCAAAACACCTATAAAATTACTCTTCTGCCTCTGCAACCTGTTCCAATGGATTCAAAGCATGCCAATCTACTATTAATGACTCTTCCTGAGCCAAAATTGGTCGAAAATTGCTCTAGATAGGCCTGTCTGAATGGCCAGTGTCTGCCTCTCCTAAAACTAGGAGACCAAACAGTTTCATAATTTTAGGTGGCGCTTACTGAGTAAACACAGCCCACAACTTAACACTGCTAGCTAAGACTAATCTACTATGTGATTAGTATATATTGCAGTTGGCGCATTTGTTTAATGCATAAGATTTGTTCATATAGTGCGTCCCTCATGGGGGAGGGTTGGCCACCTCCCTTCCCACCATCTGAGTCCCCGTGACCAATATGATTTAAATTAGTTTTCATGAGAAAATCATTACCACGGCAGTGTAGTGGTTGGGAGGTCAACAGTTCACCCCGACCTCTGCACCCCCATACATATATTTGCATCGGCATGATATGCGAACTATTTTAATTTTCTATGCCATTATACCCAACCTGAATTAAACTTTGGATTAAATCCAATGCACCTTCCACCATGGTTTAAACTTTTCCATACATTTGAAATTTCCACCATAATATATAAACTTTGGAATAATGAATATATGTGGAATTTCATAATTTAATATAAGGTTTGAAATAATAATAATAATAATAATAATATATATATATATATATATATATATATATATATATATCTTAATCCAACCTTAATACATAAAATAAAATAACCCCCCCAAATTCCACCTTCTCAAACCAAACCTGGTGAATCTGGTTGTGACACTTGTCATAGTGCCACTGGGAAAAAACTGAAGATTCCATACATGCTGACTGGGCTTCCATGGTCTCTTCTCGATGATGATCAGCAGGCTATAACTTCTTCATCCGAACTCAGTTTTCAACGAAACTAGTTGTGTTGGATTCCGGGCGACGGGTCAGTCGTTGTCATTCTGGTTTGGTGCAATTATGAGCACTTTTAATTTTGGACAAATTTTTGCCCCTAATCCAGATTCCAATCAATAGATTGGACCTTATGTTTAGCAGGGACTGCAGGGTGGACCCTACGTTCAACAGGGGACACAAATTGGACCTCATGTTCAGCAAGGACCTTATCCTGGACCCCATGTCCAGCAAGGTCCACAGCCTCAGTTTCCATAGGGGTCATCTCAACAACCCCAACCAGGTCCCTATTAGCAATATTTGCAGCAAGGTCCTTACCAGCCATGGGGGAAATATGCATATCCGGGCCAGAATCTACCTTATTGGGGAAAGAATCATTTTCAATCAGGTTGGATCCCCCAACCTTGCTCGCCCCATCATCCTCTTTTTCCGTTCTTGGCTACGTTGGAATTTCCAGATGTGTCAAAGCTCACAAATGACCCCATCCAACATCAATTGCATTGGCTGCCGATTCCAGCTAAGATTCCAGGAGATTGTACAAAGTTTGAAGGAAAATCTAGGGAAGACCCCCAAACCCATGTTATGGCATACCACTTGTGGTGTTCCTCTAATTCATGGGTTGACGATTCTATTTGTCTTTGTCTTTTCCAACACACTTTCACCAGTGTTACGGCCAAATGGTATGTTGAGCTCCCTCAAGGAATTTTCTTCGATTTCAATTCCTTTGTTATGGCCTATTAGACTCCTGTATTTCATAGTATCACAAGGTGACTGATTATTGATTAGATTTTTCATACTGAAAATAATAGTATATATATATCATTTATTTTCATAGAAAGAAAGGGAGATCCTGACTGTCAAGAGCATCAAATGAATCTATCTACCTTTTAATACAGTTGAAAGAGAAAAGTGTTGCTGATTAAGTGTGATGGTGTGCAAAATCCATACTGCCCTCATTCAATCCATCTACCCTCTTCTTACCTTTCATTTTCCCAAATTTTGAACTCCAATGCTCTGAATCCCATTTAAACCCCAAGACCCACATACATAACCTTTAGTTCTTATTGTTTTATAAACCCACTTATATAAAAGTCTGAAATTGTTAAACGTTATAAGCTCCACCACCCAACGAACAGTCGTGTGATATTTACCCTTCCACCTTTACCGTTTCATCTCTTTTCATTCCCCGATCACGATCAAAGTGGGGCCCTCATCTCATTTCATGGATTATATGTGTTTCGCATTGGAACTAAACTTTAAAAAACACGATTGACGATTTGCGATTACGAATACATCGCATTGTATTTGTTTTACCTTTGTGAGCGTCCACAACATATTTATTTTAATTGCGATGCAATAGGTCAGCCCCACCTCAACAGCTCCACCCCCATTGCACAGTTGTTGCAGTACATGCATATATCATATAAACTTCATAACACTTACCGCTTAAAACCTTTCGTCGATTCATAACACTTCGCCAATTGCCAGTGGGTCCGTCTTCCCCGCACTTCGCAAATTTTAGGTGTTAACCCCACAACTTATAACTAAAAGCTAAAGTTTGCGATGTGCGCCTGGATCCGGTCCCACTTCTTCCCTGCCACGTCATTTCACCTCCTCCTCGCGCATCGCACTTCGTAGTTTTTAAAGTTTACAACCTCCGCGCTTATAACAAAACTTTAAGGTTACGATTTGCGATGCAGTTGGTCCCACCTGTGTGCCATGTCATCCCGCATCTAACCACCCTCCACCTTTCTACCTCCTCTGCTCCTCTTCCCTACGGTCGACAGCCCTTATCCAGTTTCGGCCTCCGCGTAGCATCCAAACTTTAACAAAAGGCGGGGGGGGTCTGAAATGGGTGGTATCCCATACCGCCCGTCCAGGCTACGTGTCGCGCCCAAGATTACTCCGCACCTCCCCTGTCCAATACCGCTTACCACTCTCACCCCCCTCGAAAAGTTATTTCCATCATCCATCCCCGTCCACCAACTTCCATCCCTCCAAAATTGGGCATATAAAGTTTGAAAATCATTTTATGAAGAAAGAAGGGTTAAACACGACCGAAAGGGCTCGGGTAGAAATAGACATAAAAGGTCGATTCGGGCATTTTGTGATAAAACAGTAAAATCTGAAGGGGCAGCGAACACATCAGCGCAACTACTGATCCAAGCACCTCATCGATTTAATAATCAAACAATGACTTTCTGAAGATGAAGATCCAAGGTGTTAGAGCCTTCCTCGTCCCTTCGGAATCACACCAGCCAGATCATGATCATTGCACAATTAATAACGGACTGCTAAAGCCACTGTTATGACCAAACTTGTCTTATCACCACCTGCATGGTTCCACTTGGAAAAGGTTTAGTTTGATTGTAATTAAGAACAATCATTGTAACAAACAGAGGAATCGACTTAAGTTTTTGTATAAATACTGCATACATTAACAGTATGAAGGGGGGCCCGAAAGGCGAAAAAACCATTGTAATAGATTTTATTGGTTGTAAGCACTCTCTTTTGGATGAATGAATGAGTATGTTGTTTTCCAGATTATTTTGTTATGATCTGTGGTGAATTGCTTCTCCCATGTAATTTGTGATTCTTTTGTTTTACATATTGTTTTCTTTATTTTTAGCGAATAGAAATTTTTGTCTAGGATTTATCATAGGGTACCTTGCTAAGCCTTGAAATAGTACATTATGTTTTCCTCTAAGACTTGGATGCTGAATTCAGAGAAGGTCTGCTTTGCATCCATGTTGAGACCGAAATGTAGAATTTAGAGACAGTCTGCTCTGCATTCCCGTTGAACCTTAATCTCCTACTCTTTTCCCTTCCACAAGCTGTAAAGATCCATTGACATGGCTAGCTTTCTTGGCTGCACCTGACCTCAGTTATTCATCTATTTGAGTTTGTTTACACCTATTTGACTCTATTTCCCAATAGCCCTCTTCTACTTCCTCAACCAAATCTTCAAATAAACCCCTATGCACTAATATCTAGCCTAAAATGCCCCTATAAACAAAGTTATATCTAACAGAGAGAGCCTTCTCTGAGTCTAGGAAGGCTAGGACCTGGACTCCAAAGTGGTTTGATGTTTCCCTCTATGGTTCTGCCTTCAGCCTTCGAAATTGCGAGGTGATAATATGGCCTTCCTCACTCACTTCTAGTTGCCTGTCTGGTATGAAACTGACACCCATCTGCTCACCTATTTGAAGAAATCAACTGCTACCCATATCTTAGATCACTATTATGAAGGTAAATCCTCTTTGCATAAAGAGATGATCCCTCTAGCCCTACGGTGGGTCTAGTAACAAGAGGATATGCTAAAGTGTTGCTTCCTAGTTAATGAATGAAGAAAAGAGATGGTAGATTAACCTACCTTGAATCTAACAATGTCGATGTTGCGGAAAGAATAGTGGTCTCTCGCTCCTGCCTTGGCAAGTCATGATCTGTTCGCTTTCACGCTCAGATACCTGCACATAAGACAAAGAACAAGAACAGCATATGACAGAATAGTTTCACTCACAACTATTAGCCAGTCAAAGAGGGCTAAACATATCACATTAAATAAACATCATAACACAATAGTGGAACCAAACAGTATTCATGTATATTAATGAGTAGAAGGAAGAGTGCAACTGATGCTTTGACGTCGCGATCTCCTCTAGCGGGGTTCAAACGAAACACGTCTCAACTGTCGGTCAGGGAATTCGGACTCGGGCTCTCTTAGAAGTCATCGACTCGAGCTCTCTCAACACAAACTTTCTTACTCTATCTCCTCTAGCAACTTAGCTATAATATAATTCTCTTAGTTCAGTTATTCAACCGTTCACCTATTTTGCTATAATATGTTCAACTAGCTTCTACTAAAGGAGATAGTTTCTTATATAGAGGGAAGAGAGGAGGTTGGGATCCCTATAAATGTGGGAGGGAGTCCTATCCTTTAGGAGAGTTCCAAGGGAGGTGGAAACTACTAACTAAAGGAAGGATTTCATGGTTGTTTCAGTTCAACCACTCCCAATGACTCATCCCCGAGGTGGTTGGAATGGAACCTCCGCCTCTATTTTAAAAAAAAATTCCATAAATAGCTTGGCGTGGGTGTCTAACTGGTACAGAGTGCCAAGTGGCGCAGCCTCAGTGTTAAATTTCCTGGTCGGCGCGAGGATGTAATGGGCTACTTGTGCCAAGGAAAAAATAGGGATTTTCACAGCTCTGCTTAGGGAAATGTCAACAAGAAGAATTTTTCTTTCATCAAAAGGGATGCAAGGATGGTATTGGCAAAGCATGACACTACGTATTGGTCACAGAAATGACCCTCCAATGTGAAATTCGGGGATTGCAGGGACAGTGACAAAATGTTGTGTAATAGATGCCCCCTAAAGTATGAAGTCGGAGACAAAGGGAGGGGTGAAATGCTTTATGAGAACGCGTTTGAACCAAACACCGTTGTTGGAAGACCTACAATTACAAATATAACTGATATCTGTGATACATGAATCATTTGGCATGGGCACAGCCATCCATAAAATATATAAAAACTAAGATCCGAGGTATGGATACAGCCATCCAATCAGGAAGGATCAATAAATAGACTCAGGTATGGTCGCAGCCATCCAATCAAGGCAGTCATGTAATAAGTCATAATAATCCACAAAAATCCACAGCCTGGAGTTTATCAAACAAAATCCAGGGTCTTGCGCTCCATCTCGTCCCAAACAAGTACAATTTCGAGCATGCGAATGTATGAGCTGAAGTCGAACATGCAGGAAAATTATCTGATTACCATCCAATGATGAAAGTTGTTAATAGACGCGAGAGAAACCACCAATTATGACAATGGCCCTCAAGGTACAAAAGGTACAATCTATGGAATGTGAAAAGTGATCTAACGTCTAACATCCACAGAATCACTCGATCGAAGGCCAATGATGTGAACCTTGCGTCGAATGCGAAAAACCTGCCATTGAGGCATGCAGGCTTCAAGGTACTAGAAGGGAGTCTCTAGATCAAATTCCTGGATAATGAGCTGAAGTCGACAGGAAGTGACCTAGTTGAAGGAGGGCCATAATGTTTCCCACATCATCAACATGAGACAGAGGAACATGATGAAAGTGGGTCAGGACCAATAGGAGATTAGAGGAAGTTTGACAACTGCAGAGGCAAACTTCTCTTGAACATATCAATAGCACGACACTGGATTTGGCAGTATTTGACATCAAAGGATCTGAGGTCATGATGATGTGGCAAAGAGCAGATGAGAGGTCAAAAGAGATTACCTAAACCCATGGAGGCAAAAATGACGAAATGAGATGTCCCCAACCCGACACAAATGCAGACAAGTGCCATGTTCAAGAGCGACATACTACCAACATAACTAAAATCTGGTTCCATTTTCCCCCACCATTTCTGGCAAGTACCCCAATTATTTTTTTAAAACAAGCTTGAAGAGGATAGCATATGCTTGTATTGTAAGTTTGTCCTTCGAACAAATCCAACCTAGTACATTTTATGAGCCCTAGGAAGGAGGAACTTGAAATAACGTCATGGTGACGAAGTTCGATGTCATCAGGGTTTAACGAGTCCGACAAAGGGAGAACTCGACATATTTTCATGTTTAGAGAGTTTGAAAAGAAGGCAGAAAAGAAAACTCCAGCAGTCCCTTCTCGTAGGTAGTCTCACAGATCCGAAAAGGTAGAAAGCTGTGTCTGCGAGAACCTCTTAGTCGCGATAGGCTAAGGTATTCCTTTTTTTGTAAATAATCTATCCCAGCCCGAAAAAGGGTTAAACATATACTGGGTAGATATCGTTTCACAGCCATTTAATGAGTTCAAAATGACACGAATTTCGGTAATCTTTTCAATTTTAGAGAGTGAGAAAAGAGTTGAAAGATGACTCCAATAGTGCCTTTTTCGTGTTTTTACCGAGTCTGAAAAGGTATAAAATATAACTCGTTACTTCATCATTGTCGCATGAAAAACCTATTGCTGCACAAGAGACATGTGTAAAACCCATTTCTCGAAAATAGTATAATAAAATAATCGAAAAACATGCCTTAAAACCTAACTAGGGTTGTGAAAAAGTTTAAAAAATGCCAAAAATGGTAAAAATAATTACTTTTCACTTTTTACCTCTTGTGGAGCAATAGATACACATTTTACTATGCAATCTTGCGGCGACGATAGCGACCAATCTAGCAGATCAATCGCAAAACTGTCAACTCCAGGTAAGAGTTGAGATCCTCTCATCATTTTAAGTCATTTATTGCTTCTTTCAATTCTCAATTTTGAATTTTGGGGGAGGAAATGTAAAAATTAGGGCTTCGCGATTGGCGCGGGTTTCGGGCACGGAGTCTCGCTAACTGCCCGATTTTTAACACTAGGGCGTGCCCATTGGCGCGACTGTTTTGGAAATATTCAACAGTCGCGCCAATGGCACAAACCATTTTTAGCTAAAAATGCTCATCAAATACCCCAATTGTTTACAATTTTAAGGTTTAAAATTGACTAATATCACTCATGTGCGTGTGTTTGCAGGTAGAAAGAGGCAAAATGGTCATTGAATGGAAAGAACGGGAACACAGTGAAGAATATGAGCTAGCAGTCGTGGAAGCCCTCAGAATTTGTAGTATGAAAAAATTATTCCTAACACCATGTCTCCGAGCCCAACCAGAATTACTACAGTATCTGATCAGTATATGGGATGAAAATCAAGAGAAGTTCATCCTACGGGATCAAAAACTTGAGATTGATGTCTCTGACGTCTATTTCATCACAGGATTATCACGGAGGGGTGCAGCACCAATCCTAACCGGCACTCAGCCTTGCATGGAAAACATGACCATGGTGATAGACAAGGTATGTCCAGGAGCACGGAAGGGATCAGGCAGTAGGAAAGTTGATATACAAACTATCCCGGATTTGACACTACGCGTGGTATTTCATACCATCACCCAGGCTGCAGGGTCACAAGCACCACACGAAGCAACAAAGACATAGTTGCTTCTTACTGTAGACTGCATGGCACCGACCATCTACAACTGGGCAGAGGCCGTGACCATAAACATGAAGCGCCAACTAACCAAATGCAAGAATACCAAACTGAAACAATTTGGTTGTGTATCTATTCTGGTATCGTTCTTCTTGGAACGACTACCCGTTTTTTAGCAACAGGAGGTTATAGTCCCGACACCACCAGCGAGAGAACCATAGATGGCTCGATGGGCAGCTTTGATGCCAAGGGTAGGGGGCAGTCAACAGATGTCCTGGAGACCGTAATTATTTGATTGGCTCAATCGACAGCTATTTGTCGTGGAGGACTAGCCCTACTCTGGCACAAATTTCACTGATGCTCCGAACCTCTCACTCCCGGCGGGAGAAGATTGGGATGAAGATTTGGGTGAGACTCATTTTTTAAGTTTTATGAGTATTATGATTTTTTTTAAATGCATTTTCTGACATTAAATCCATGTGATGCAGATGTAGGCCCAGAGAGACCTGCCAGCATGTCACCAATAGTGAGGCGAATCCCTCGCAATTTTGACCCTCAAGGCGAAGGCGGCGAGGAAGATGAGATAGTGCGCAACCTGGAGGGGATCACACAAGGAGTCCCAGATTATGCACGTTTTGATGATGTTCCTCACACCTATTAGAGAGATACCGTAGGGGTGCCCAGCCGAATTCACTGCTTGCTGAGGCGGCTAGTATGGGCCGCGACATGTTATCACGAGCCCCATGCTGATTAGACACCTAGTTTTTATTTTATCTGCATATTTGAGAGACATGGATCTTTCCCTACATATATATACATTTTATTTCCCTACATGGATCTTTTTACATATGATGATGCTTTTACAAATGATGCAAATGTCTATCTAATACAATGTTAGCCACTATATTAGTTAATGTGTTCATTCGTCTAGGAATATGTTGATACGTAATAAAATCAAAATGTCTTTCCAACAAACGAATACGTAAATACAATTTCAAAATGTGTGGATTTCTAACTGAATAATGATTATTGAGTTGCAGAACAACAAGCTGTGAATCTAGATTTACAATCAATGCGCGTATGCCGAGGTTGATCGCCTCGGTTAATAGCTCAATGACAGCGCTATATTTAGTGATATTGTTTGTAGTTTGTCCTAGACAAATACCTTGCAAACCTATCAACTCACTAGCAGGATCATAAATTACCTAGGCTGCCGAAGACAAATTCCTGGTACTGCGGGAAGCACCATCCGCGAAACAGACATAAGGGGTAATAGACATCTGCACAATACATAAGGGGTAATAGACATTTGCACAATAGGCAAGACCCAATAAGCAGGAAAATGCTCACAAATTACATCAAACCAGAAAACATGTACAAAAATGAAAACAACACCTATGTACACTTATTACGCATGAATGACTCATGCATAATATTTTTTGAGATACAACCCATTTCTGGGTTGTTCAAGAGGATGACCTTCGTAGTAAATTAGCTCATAGGCCCCATTCTATAACACATGTTTAATGATGTAGGGTCCATGCCACATAGGTTGAAATTTTCCTGCCCCCAGCTTATCACAAGCTCTATCATACAGTTGGACGAGATCTCCTTCAACGAAAGAGCGAGGGGAAACTAATTGATCAAAATGAGCTTTGACCTGATTTTTCTGTGCTTCGATAACGAGAGCAGCAAAGCGGCGGGTTTCATCCAGCCTTTCTAAGTAAAGGAGACGCTCTTCTTCTGGCGAAGTATTCAACAGTAATTCAACAGCCAACTTGAGTGAAGGTATTTCACATTCAATCGGAAGAGTAGCTTTCAGGCCATAAACCAACTTAGTAGAAGGGAGTGAACCTAGTTGCATTTTTTATTGAGGTTTGGTACGCCCAAAGAGCTGAAAAGAACATGAGATGCTAATTTGATTTGTGGATCCCAATCGTACGTTGAAGCATTGTGACAAGAATTTTGCTCACAACTTCAACCTAGCCATTGGCTTGAGGGTAGTACGACGTTGAGCTGTCGTGATGCAGACCCAACTTAGAAGTCAACTCTACTACCATATAATGTCGAAAATGGGAACCATGATCAGCAACGATGGCTTGAGGGACACCAAACCTAGCAATAATGTTATTGAATATGAACTGAGCAGCTGTCTTACCATCAGCAGCAAGTGTAGGCATTGCTTCGGCCCATTTAGTGAAGTAGTCCATGGCTACGATAATATAAGCATGTCCCCCGGCCAAGTGAGGGTTACACGTCATAAAATCGATGCCCCATTTCGCAAAGGGACCAATGGTAATGACAGGGTGAAGAGGAACGAGTGGCGCACGCAACTTGCGTTGGTAAATTTGGCAATCATGGCATTTACGAACTACGACAATACAGTCTTTGAAAATAGAAGGCCAAAAATAACCAGCATGAAGAATCTTCTGTGCAGTAGCATAACCAGACATGTGACCACCACATGCACCACTATGACAATCATTCAGAGCTTTCTCGGCTTCCTAGAGGGTCAAACATCGTCAGAGTATGGAATCGACTCCAACCGATAGAGAGTATCTCCAACTATACGATAAGGTTGCGATTGATGGCGGATGCGTCGGCGGGCATCCTTCATCAACTCAGATCTAAAATATGAATTTTGGAGATAAACGATGATATCACCATACTAAGGATCGAGGGTGCTAATCAAGAAAAGTGAATCGTCTAGGATGAAGTCCTGAGAATGAGAAGGAGCGGAGTCGGAAGGGAGAGAACAAAGTAAATCAACAAAGACCAATGACTTCTTAGATTTGGTAGCAGTAAATTCCAAAGAAAACTCTTGGAGGATGACAATCCACTTTGAGTATTTGTCCCCCAACAATTGTCGAGACAATATGTAGGTCATAGGGTTGCATTTAGAAATCACCATCACTGTACGCAAAAGAATATAATGACGAAAATGTTGAATAGCTTGAATAGCGGCCAACGCTAACTTTTCGACATGATCATAACGCATTTCGGGGTCGAGAAGGTTACGAGACAAGTAATAAATAACATGCTCATGACCGTCATCATCGTCTTGTACCAAAACCATGGAAATTGTGCTGAAAGCGGCAGCCAAATAAAGGGAAAAATCACGAGGATAATCTGGAGGGCGAAGGAGAGGAGCATTGACCAACAATGTTTTCAACGCATCGAAATATTTCTGAGCGATCTCATCCCAGTAAAAAGGAACACCCTGTTTTAAAAATCATGTAAATCCTTTAGCTACTTCGGCATAGTTAGGTATAAAACGGCGTAGAAAATGAGCTTTCCCTTGTAAACTCTGCAATTGTTGTAATAAGGAAGGAGAGGGGAGATTGATAATAGCCTCAACCTTGAGAGGATCCAGGTGAATTTCGTCTTTAGAAATGATAAACCCTAATATTCTACCAGAATCAATGCAGAAGACACACTTGTGCGGATTAAGCCGAATGTTATAGTGTCTACAACGAAGAAAAATCTGACGAAGATGTTCAGGATGATCTCTACGCTTAACTAAATGAGCCGGAAGGTCATCCAAATAAGGTTGGATGATCTGATGAATATCATGAAAGGCATAAGACATTGCACATTGAAAGGTGGCCCCGGCATTCTTCAAACCAAATGGAAGCTTCTTATAGGCAAAGGTACCCCAAGGACAGATGAAGGCATTCTTCTGTTGATCAGTCAGGAGAATGTTGATCTGATTATAACCCAAAAAACCATCCATAAGGGAAAAAATCTCACTCCCAGCATAGTCGTGAATGATTTGGTCGATGAAAGGAGTAGGATAATTATCCTTAGGACAAGCTCGATTGATATCACGATAGCCAACACAGACACGAATAGTGCCCTGTTTCTTATCTACAGGAACAATATTAGAGACCCATTATGTCAATGGAATCAGATAAATGAAACCAGCTTTGAGAAGCTTTTCCACTACATCCTTAATGGCAGCAACTTTCCTAGGATGCACCGGATGAAGACGCCGACGAACAGGTTTCGAACTGGGATAAGTAGGAATCTCATGTACCACGATGCTAGGATCAGTACCAGGCATTTCTTTGTAGGACCATGCAAAGACATCATGGAATTCACAAAAATGCTAGTATAGACTTACACTTCATCCGAAGAACAAGTAACCCCAATATGGATGTTCTCGACGATTCCCGTTTTAATGGAAATGTCGATAGGCATCGTCTAAGTGATGTTACTCAAGTTACCTTCCGAAAAAACCTCATGGACCTGAACAGGTGTTTGAAGCGGAGGAGAAGGAACCTGACAGGAAAAATGCTCAAGATAGGTAGACATGGCCCCAAGACTTGGCAGAAAGGAGGAATGATGATGACCATCATCCCACGGTAGATCGGCGAGAGACAGAGTTTCCACAATAGCCTCATCAGAAGGAAACACTTCCTTCAAAGGATCTGGTGAATCAAAATTACCAAGCCAAGGGGATTGAGAATAGATGTCAAGAATTACGCTCGAAGGAGAAAAATCAGGATCAGAATCCGATGCAGCAATGAGTTCACAATAATCAATTTCAATCAGACTCAAAGGCATTGAATCACCGAACGAATTGATTTTTTCAGGAGAAGGGATAACCCAGGGGTCATCGGTTCGAGAAATCATGTTGACCTTAACAGTATTTGGTGGTGGAAGAGGAAAAACACCCATGAGGTCAGGATCCTTGAAAAGTCCTAGCCCTACACTCTCATAAGGAGTAGGAATCTTGTCCATGTACAAAACGTTGTTCTCAGAAGAAGAAGTGAAAAAATACAATTGATCAACAGTAATAATCTTTCCTTCGTGCGGAAACTTCAAAACATGAAAGAGAGTGGATGGAATACAAAACATGGCGTGAGTCCAACTGCATCCGAGGAGGAGATTATAATTGAGTTTTTCATCAACGACTTCAACTTCGACATTCAGTTTCTTCCCTTCTAATGTGATCGGTAAACTAGCGAGAACACCAAGAGGTTTAGATTCTCTTCCATCAAATGCTTCAAGGGCATTGGGTGATGAGGTAAGAGTTGGAGAACCAATGGCTTTCCAACAAGTAGATGCACCCTTGTCCACGACAGCTCGGTGAATATTCAAACCATTAATACCAACTTGAAGGATGAGCGTAATTTGGTGTGGGAGTCGCGAGACGAAATTCTCTAAATCGAAAGCGAGAAAACTAGTATCGGTAGGATCGATCCTACCTATCGCAGATAGCAAAACTTTCTATTGCGAAGGACAACTCTGAAGTACTTCTAATGCAAACATTGCGGACGACGCCTGAGCCAAATCTTCAACAATACTATAATGCTGAGCAACACGAGCGTTGGGATTGTATGAAGACTTATGGAGCACACCTTTGGAAGGTGGTCACACAACAGATTCAGTGTTAGGCCGTTTAATCTCAAGAGGTCCATAAATAGGAGGGGGAGGAGGACCATCAGCGATCTCTTTCCCTGCTGCCTGACGCAAACCAGAATAATCTTTCGATCGAGTAGCAATAGAAACAGGTGCAGAACCATTCATCATGAACACTTGCGAAGCAGATGGAGCAGAGGATTGAGGGTGCTCTACCATCTGAGTCTGCTGAGGGAAGGGTTATTTAAGAACGGCCAGAGCTCCTTGGGTGCCTTTAAGAAATCGGACTTCAGACCATCGAGGACAGTCCTTGGTGAAGTGCTCATCATCACAAATCAAACAAGGATACTTCAGTTTACGTTGATAACTATCAACAGAATGAGGTTTTGGAGAATCTTGTTTCGGGGTATCAGCTTTGGCTTTAACTTACCCTTCTTCTTACCTTTTGAAGTGTTAGCTGTAGGATTGGCCTGAACAGAATTCACTTCTGCGGGTGTGCCAGAATTCGAATTTAACTGAGAAGTTACATTATTGGAAGAAGTAGACTTCTGCTTCCCAGAGTTAGATGAAGGAGACTTCTGAGAAGTTTGTGATACGGAACCAATAATACCATCAAGGGATGGAGTCGTTGGTGATTTAGAGGTTCCAAGTCGAGGAGCATCAGGCAAGATATCATATAATGCGCTAGACTGAGAATACACGAGATCAAGGTATTGGGTGTAAGAAATGGCTTGATCCTTGGTTACACATGCTCCCATAGCAATGTCTTTATCAATTTGATTGACAAAGGAGGTAATGAACCAATGAGTTAGAAGCTGATCAGGTATCTCAAATTTGATCATGCGACGACGACGCTGCCACTCATGAATATGATCTGAGATATGAGTAGCTCGGTCATGTTTCAATGAAGTTAGGAGATGCGTCTCGGTCTCATAACGGATTAGTAACTGAAAATGTGTAAGGAACGCCATGGCCAAAAAATTGAAATCTTGGAAATCTCCACGAGACAGCTCAATGTACCACTTTGCAGCGGCACCAGTAAGAGTTCGCTGGAAAAGATGAAGACGAATAGAATCGTCAACCCAAGAATTATAAGAACACCATAAGTGGTATGTCATAACATGTGTTTGGGGGTCTTCATCAGGTTTACCCTCAAATTTAGGACAATCACCAGGAATCTTGGTCGGAACCGAAGGCCAATATGGATTATGAATAATAGGATCATTTGTCAACTTTGACACGTCAGGTAATTCCAACATAGCAAGAAACAGTAACTGAGTATTTAAAGTCATTGGAGGTCTTTGATAAGCACCCGTATGTATATTCCACCCAGTCTGAACGGGATTCTGTCCCCATATATTATGTCCCAAAGGATTCGGATCATAGGGATTAAAAACATGATAATTCAGTTGATACTGGGATTGAGGACCAGGATATTGAGTCGAAGTAGACCACTGAGGTCCTTGCTGAGTAGCATAAGGATTTTGCTGCGGAATTTAAGCATCACTTTGAGGTTATCGATACATAGGTTGATTTTGAGGGTACAGAATCTGAGGTGCACTATATACTGGTTGATTTTGAGGGTATGGAATTTGGGGTGCGCTATGTACTGGTTGATGTGAAGCTTGAGGGTAATGAGTACCCTGCGGTTGCGTAGGTTGAGCAAGTTGCTGAGCAGGGTACACCGGTAAAACCGGCTGCGGAAACGAAGGAATCTGCTGGTGGGCAGGTTGCAACGGCTACTGAGCTGGTTGAACCAATTGTCGAAATGGTTGTTGAGGGCCACCAGGTTGACTTTGTGGTAAAGGTTGGCCTGATGGTTGAGATGGTCTAGGATGTCCTTAATGACTAGGTTGAACCAGAGAAGGACCATAGGATTGTCCTGGTTGCACAACATTTGGGCCATACTACACGTGTGGCTGTGATTGAGGTGCAACAGGTTTTCCTTGTGGTGGATAAACTTGCCCCCCAGGACCAAAAGATGATCCTGGTTGAACCAAAAGTTGACCCGAGAGACCAAAGGGTTGTCTATGTTGGACCAAAGGTTGTCCTTGTAAAGTTTGGCCTTGTGGACTGCATGGTTGTCCCTGTGGACCAAAAGCAGGGCCCTGTTGAGCTAAAGGTTGTCCCTGAGAGGGTTGTCCTTGTAAGCCAGAAGGTTGCATAGGAAAAGTAGGTCCCAAATGAGTAACATACTAATAAGGATCATATACGGCCTGATAAGGATCTATAGGAGGCATATAAACTGGATTCCCACGCTCATCATAATGGTGCAGATATACATATATGGGATTACCAACAACATCATAGTAATGAAAACGAGGATCTCTAAGAGGTGAGGGCTGTTGAGAACCCTGAGAACTCTGTTGAATAGCTAACATATATTCTTCAAAAGTGAAACCGACAGGAATCACAGGAGTAGTGGAAATTGAACTAGAAGCCACACAAACTATAGGTTGGACTGGAACAGATGTAACAGTAACTGACGAATCTGATGCCAAAGGTAACGGTATTGACGAAGATTGGACCGAACTCCGAGGAGGATTTACTGTGTTGGATTGTGCAATGGATGCAACACGAGACATAATTCTGACTCATAGACCTATAGGCAGCCGAAAGTGACACCGAAGGCAAAGAAGATTGGACAGAGGCATGAGAAAGATCTTCAGGAAAGAGTTGATATTCTCCTGTGGATACATACATTCCTTCACTGCCAATAGAACTAGAGGAATCCATATCTGAGTCTTCCATAAGATCTTCGAAAAGACTACGGGGACTAGGAGGTACCGCAGCTGCAACAAAAGGCAATCCAGATGTGAGAGGAGGAAATTCCCCTTCTTCCCCAAAACCAGACCAAGCATTTGAAGGAGGCCAATTGAACTCAACTGGCTCGTCATGTGGAGATCAAGTAGCAAGGGGCTGGATAGACAGTAGAATGGGCTGTGAGAACTCGACAGATCTAGTGGATTGAGGAGTTTCGAAAGAAATGTCTGGAAACGAACCGCCACTAGGAGGTGGTGAGGACGACGAAACTAGAGATTCTGCCACTTTGAATGTAAATCAGAACGGGAAGGAAAAGAAATAACCAATCGAAAGTACCAAAATCAAGAACCAAGGAAATCAATCAGACCAAGTGACAAACTTTTAACGGTCGTGTAATCGTAGGTGATTAATTTTATAACACTGAAACCAAAATTCATTGTTTCATGTTTTAAGAGTCGAGAAACAGGAAAAAGATGACTCTAGTCACTTTCAAGTTGAAACGAGTGTGAAAGGACAGGTGCTCGATGATCTCTTCTCTTGTTTAAAGAGTCGTGAAAAGATCAAAATGAATTCTAAGGAATTCTAAGCAAGAGGGTGTACCAGGTTTCCGTGAACTGCCATATACACCTTGGTGATCAAATGAAACAGAAATGACCAAGGACTTGACATACGTGCAAGTAGTCTCCCCGAATGTTGTGTTCATTGTATCATGGTTACAAGGCGACAGACTCGGCTTCCTATGGATAAAGGATTGCAACCTAGAGGGGTCTCCCTTTATATACACAATGGTATGGGGAGCACAAGCCCGTACTAGCGCTGTCTAAAACCAAAAGGCGAGCGACAACTGCTAGGTTTTAAGACGCCGGAACACGTCTCTAGCCTAGACCACTAGAAATGTTTCGTTAGGTTCCAATGTTGCCTTAGGTTCATAGGGTAAATTTTAAAGTTAATCTTGAATGATGTTTCAATTTTTAGGCCCTATCGAATGTGTAGGCTCAAATTCCTAGATGTAAACTATATGCAAATGAATACCATTTCAATTAGATGAATACTAGTTATAAGAAGGATAAAAATCTTACAAAAAAGCAAACAAAGAAAACATGTGAAGAAAATTCTAATGCCTTTAATGCAATCTATCGAAAACAAAAGTCCTTCCTAGATTGACAAATGCTAGTTTATGTAAAGGAACGTTTCATTTTCAGTGCAACAAAAGAGTGCAAAGATTTTTTTTATTTTTATTTTCATTTATTTTTTATTTTTTATTTTTTATTTTTTTCAATGAAATGAAGCACACATTGTACTAATTCAATGGAAAACAAAATAAACACTAGTTTGAGTTTTGTGAATGTAAGGTTTTGAAATTGAATGACTCAACCAAAGCGAAACAGGCACAAAAACATGCAAGCTAATGAAGCAAACTTTCAATCACAAAAGAGAGTTATCAAAATGACCCAAACAAGCAAAGTAATCGATGCTCAAAGTATTTGAAGAAGGACTAATCGAAAAAACGAAAAGACCATTCAATCAACAAAACAAAAGGATCAAGAAAACTCAATCTAAAAACCCGAAACGAGACTGATAACAATCAAAGAGACTTGTTCCTGAACAGAAGGCTCGGTGTGCAAGAACACCTAGAAACCTTAAGGTCTTAAATGACACATACAAGACAATGGACAAATGACTGAGGGAAACAAGTCTACAGTAGTCAACACAGTTTACAAAGGCTTAAACACATTCAAAAATAACCCAGAGGCAAGAACAAATGACACAAAAAAAACGCATTAGGGAGGTCAAACCAAAACCTACAAGGATTGGCGCAACTGTAAGGCTATAATCTACGCCATACAGAGGTTGGCACGAGTGCTAAAAGAGCAACATGCGCCAATCAGCACGAATGTTTAGAAAAAAAATGCGCCAAGCTGGATACCTATGGGAAAAAGAGGAAAAACCCTAACCTAATGAGCAGAATTCAACCTTGACTCTCTGGAGCTGAACAGAGAATGGAAACTAGGCAAACAAACCAAAAAAAGATAGATAAATAAACCAAGAATGGAAACCGACCCAACAGGATAACACGACAAACTCGCACTAATCCCCAGCTGAGTTGCCAATTTGTTATGAAGGTAAATCCTCTCTGTGGACAGAGACGATCCCTCTAGCCCTAGCGTGGGTCTAGTAACAAAAGGACACGCTAAATTGTTTCTTCCTAGTTAATGAATGAATAAAATACATGGTAGATTGACCTACCTTGAATCCAACGTTGTCGGTGTTGCAGAAAGAGTAGTGGTCTCTCGCTCCTCCCTTGGAAAGTCATGATCCGTTCACTATCACGCTTAGATACCTGCACATAGGACAAAGAACAAGAACAACATATGACAAAATAGTTTCATTCACAACTATTAGCCAGTCAAAGAGGGCTAAACATATCACATTAAATAAACATCATAACACAATAGTGGAACCAAACAGTAGTCATGTATATTAATGAGTAGAAGGAAGAGTACAACCGATGCTTTGACGTCGTGATCTCCTCCAGCGAGGTTCAAACGAAACGCGTCTCAACTGTCGGTCAGGGAATTCGGACTCAGGCTCTCTTAGAAGTCATCAACTCGATCTCTCTCAACACAAACTTTCTTACTATATCTCCTCTAGCAGCTTAGCTATAGTATAATTCTCTTAGTTTAGCTATTCAGTCGTTCAACTATTTTGCTATAATATGTTCAGTTAGCTTCTACTAAAGGAGATAGTTTCTTATATAGAGGGAAGAGAGGAGGTTGGGATCCCTATAAAGGTGGGAGGGAATCCTATCCTTTAGGAGAGTTCCAAGGGAGGTGGAAACTACTAACTAAAGGAAGGAGTCCATGGTTGTTTCAGGTCAACCACTCCCAATGACTCATCCCCGAGGTGGTTGGAATGGAACCTCCGCCTCTATTTAAAAAAAAAAAATTCCATAAACAGCTTGGTGTGGGTGTCTAACTGGCACAGAGTGCCAAGTGGCATGAGCTCAGTGTTAAATTTCTTGGTCGACGCAAGGATGTAACGGGCTACTCACGCCAAGGCAAAAATAGGGATTTTCACAACTCTGCTAAGGGAAATTTCAACAAGAAGAATGTTTATTTCATCAAAAGGGATGCAAGGATGGTATTGGCAAAGCATGACACTACGTATTGGTCACAAAAACGACCCTCCAATGTGTGAGTTGGGGATTGCAGGGACAGTGACAAAATTTTGTGTAACAATCACATCCATGAATGGCGGCATCATTGTCACCTCATCAAATTTGAGATCCCTGATTAACTGTTGACCGATTGGTTTGCAAAATATTTCGTTCCCAAAATTGCAAAAGATATTGCAATGGGAGGGTGTGTCACAAAAGAGTAGGTATCGCTAGAGCTCAGTACCTCGACTTGGTTTATTCCCAATCTGGGACTCTATATGAGTTATTACCTGATGCATCGCATCCTTCGACTACTCCCGCCTCATCTCAGTCTCCTGTTACACCTCCGGTGGATGGTGTTATTGGGACAGTGGCCCATACTGATATTAGTTCACCTAAGAATTCTTCGAAGTCTAAATCCACTGCTATCGCTGCGCCCCCTACTCCTTCCCATAACCAGAATAATTCTGGTAAAACTTCATTAGTAAATGTTGTTCAGTCTACCATAGAAAATAAATCCTTGAAGGGTAAGAAAAAGGGTAAAGGAAAATATAAATCTGAAAACCCTAAACAGGATTCAAAGAAGTCATTTTCTGGTGATTCTTCAACATGTAAGCCCAAATATCCTTGTATAATATGTGATGAGATCATTACACCAAGGATTGTCCTCGGCGTGCCGAAGTTTCCAGTCTTTTGAAGGGTGCACCCTGGACTCCAGCCGCTTTGGAAGAATTGTTCCCTTACTAGAAGACACAAATGTTAGATCAGGCTCAATCATCTAGTAGCTCTCAGGTGTTCATGGCTAGAACGCAATCTGTTTCCAGCACCACGAGAATGAAAGATTGTCCCAATAAATCCAAGCTTCCTATGGAACCGGAAGTTACAAATCACCCTTCCTCTTCCACGCCTCCTACCTCTGCTCCTCTTTGGATCGAGAGACCGAGTAGTCACTCCATCATCCGACAACCCCCAAAATGTGTTCTTCGGAAATCATCTTACAATCTTAATGCGAGAGCATCACAACAATACAATATTGTAGAAGATCTGGCTCAAGAGCCTTCGACGATGTCGGATTTGGAAGTCCTTCAATCGTGCCCATCATAATAGAAGGCACTACTCTCTATCATTAGGGGGATTGATCCTTTAGATTCTAATATGATTATTTTCGATCTCGAGAATTTCTTTCCTTGCCTCCTATCACAAGTAGATTTTATTATTCAAGTTACCATTATGGGAAAGACTATTCATAGGACTTTCGTTGACGAAGGCGCTTCGACCTGCATCATGTATGTCACATGCTGGAAAGCCATCGACTCTCCCACATTGAGTCAGTCCCCAAATATCTTAGAAGCTTTCGATGGTCGATGTTTTCGGTCGTACAGTATTCTCAAGGCATTGCCCATCTTATTGGATGGGAAAACGGTAACCATGGAAGTTGAGGTGGTAGACGCCAACTTGAACTATAATCTCCTTATTAGACTTAGTTGGACAAATTTTATGGTTTGTGTAGTCTCCACCCTCTTTCGCCTCCTCTGTTTCCCTCATCAAGGGAAGATAATGACTGTGGATTAGTTAGAATTCTTTCCCTTCGAGTCTTCAATAGGTAACATTTCGTATGTTAGGAAGGCCTCTACTCCTTATGAGAACATTGGGTCGGGTCTGTTAAAAGACTCATTTCTTATGGGATTTTTTATGCTCCCGCCTCTGAATGTCACCTCCGTCAATATGATTTCGCCTGGTCATGATCCATGGACCATTTCCAATCCCAACCAGATCGAGAGTTTTTGTGACGCTATGCCTCTTAGCCCAGTTGATCAAATGTATCAAGACATTCTCATGGCTTTTGAGGCTGCACCTGAAACCAATACTCATTTGGTTTCTTCCCTAGACACTTATGCGCAGTCTCCCTGGTTTGGTTCTTGGGACTCTGATGATCCCTTGAATGAGACTTTCCCCACTGACGAGAGTATCGAGGTAGTCATCTCTCTCAAAGAAACTCCATGGGATGATGTACATCGGTGTTCCTCATTTCTCCCAATCCCATGTGACATCTTCGCTTGTCTAGGATACCATGCTTCGCCGGTACTGACTGACCCACTTCAAAATCTGTCTTTGATTCACGAAGTATTGTCAGAAGGGAACATGGGAAATATCACTCTCACCATTCCATTTGACATCTCTGTGATTATGGAGAATGTATTTTTTCTGGGTGTCTTGTTCTCCCCGTGAGCTCAAGATTTACATTGCTTTCTTCAAAAAACATGACTCACCCACTCCCTTCGACCCTATTCTTACTGTTTGGTCACTTCCCCTTGGGGGCATTATTTCCATGCTTCGTAACCCTTACTCAACCAGGGGGCATGGGCTCTTTTCTACTGTGATTCTTCTCATAAAATTGGCCGAGGTAATGCTCACACGCGGTGTCAACAGTAGAACTGTGGGTTTATTTCTATTAATCATGACAGAATTCTATCATTTGAGTTCATTCTTGAACTCTATTTGAGAAATATTATGCTTAAGTCTTAAGTGTGATAATTTGTACATTAGTGTGTTATTCATTAGTGTGCTTTGAGTTGATTTTTAGTGTGATTTTTTGCCTTGCAGACATGTTTCCTCTGCTTACCTTATGTTCCACTTGGTTTTCAGATGTCTTCGGATCACTATGCTGGTTTTTTATGGCACTTGTCATAGCACACAGAACCTGTCTTCCGCAGCATGGGCACTCTTTACTCCTGATGGTGAGTTGACTAATTTACAAGGCATTTGTTTGGGTCGAACAACTAACAATATTGTTGAGTATAGTGCAGTGATCGAACTAATATCAGATGCCATTGATCTTGGGATTAGAGATTTGGTTGTTAAGTTGGACTCACAACTCGTTGTGTTAAAATTGAATGGGCGTTATTCTGTGCGTAATCCTCAAATTTTGTGTATGTATTTACGTGTTAGATTATTGGAAAGGCATTTTTATTTTATCACACATCAACACATTCCAAGGCATTTAAATACATTAATAGATTCATTAGCAAACCATGTATTAGATAGAAATTTGTGCAATATGTAAATCAAGACATGATTATGATACACAAGTAACCGTAGAAACATGCATATCTCTCTCTCTCTCTCTCTCTCTCTCTCTCTCTCTCTCTCTCTATATATATATATATATATATATATATATATATATATATATATATATATATATATATATATATATATATATATATATATATATATATATCGATTACGTAAGTGTGTTACATCCAAAAGCTCAAAAAATATGTGTTTTGTTATAAAAATGGCTCTTCAAGCCTACATTAGTACAAAATGTATAAATAGGGCTATTATCCGCCCACATGGTGCTCATGGTAGCAAGTGACTGCTCGAATTACTCGCCAGAGTAATCGACGCAGTCTGCCCGAAACTACGACAGTGTATCTCTGAAAGCGCAGTGGAATCTCATCGAATGTGGGATACTATAGAATGCCTCGCGTGAGGCCGATCAGGTTTCGCTCCAGCTCATCTAATGTGTCTACTCCCTCCTCATAAGGAGCATCCTCTACTGGACGGGCTACCCACCGTGTAATAGGTGACATGCCAAGAGGTCTATGAGGACCCATATCTGTCAACAAATCATAAATATACGTGTCAGAATGCATTAAAAAAAACATCTAAAAAGTAAAAATGTTTAGAAATTTTTTTTTACCTACATTGATCCATTGTGTGCTTGGTGGAATCGGAAGATCCAGATCTCCTCTAAAGTCGATGCCAACATATGCGTAGTCCTTAACTACGATCAGCTGACGCCGCAGCCAACTGAAGAAGGCTGTGGGGAAATGCATATGTTTCCTGCCTCCCTATTAGGCTATTTTGTCACACCATCGCATCGGCCTCGGATCCCTCGGGGATGGATCATGGATCTCTAACCACTGATACTAGAATAGGGGTACTCTCTCCAGAAAGAAGGTCACCATAATTGACCTGTACCCAAACTGTTTTAGTATCCCTGTATTGCACTTGGTTAGCTGGCTCTTCATGTTAGCCAACAACCCCTCACACCAGTTGAACATCGTTGGGGCCAAGTAGTCCAACACATACTGGAACTAGGATTTTTTTGCCTCATGCAATGCCTAGGCTCTTTCCACTCTAGTGTTACAATACAATATCGTATGTAGTGGAAGCACTCTAATGGAATATATGTCTACCTTCCCACTCTATATTATGTGCCCCGGGACAGTATCTCTGGATGACCATGCTCGTGCTCTCACCCCCCGCACAAGCTCCAAAGAGTTGGATCATCTCCCCTCGCTTGGATAGTCCGGTGATAATATAGATGTCCATCACATCTAGCTCTAATTATTAGTCCCCGATGATGAACAACAATATTCCACAATTGCATAAAGCATTGACGCAATATTAGTCCTGCAAGGCTTGGTGGTCTTCCACCTCATGGCCCCGTTCTTCCCATTCGACTGACATATTCACTTGAAGCAGCTGCAAACCATGTCCAATTGGTCTTTTAGGAGCATTCATGGAAGAATTTTTAGAAACTAATGGTGGATTTGGGTGATTTTCTCTTTTTAAAATCTTCCTCGCAGTCAGAGCATCTATCCGAAATGATTCGACGTTGGTGGGGTGCTTCACTAACGGGCTGAGCGTGACCAACACTACCTCGATAACTTGAAATCGTGTTGGTCACAAGCGATTTTAAATTTTGAAATCGCTCCCTTAAACTCCCTAATTCTAAAATCTAAATGCCAAATGAATAGAATTAAATTGAAGAGGAGGTTTGGAGATCTTACTTGGCACTGAAGAATCGACGAATGGTGTCTTGGATCGAGCGCACCGCTGATTTGAAATTCAGAGGGAAAATGGATAAAATGCTCTTCTCAAAATGGAAAAGTGAAAATGATTTTGTTTTTTGGTCTATTTATAGATTTTTGAAAAAATTTCGCCAATATTTTATTATTTTTCCTCGATATCTGTGATGGTTGTTGTTTATGTGCAGTACATGATTTTCACATTACTGATGATCGTTTCTGATGCAAACGAGTTGAACTTTATCTCTTTTCGGGCTCGCTAAATGTTTACGAAAAAGGAACCCCCCTTGGAGTCAATTTTCAACTCTTTTCTTATTCTCGAAAAATGAAAAGATTGCCCCGAGTACTTGTCATTTTGAACTCATTAAAGTGAATGAATTGACGTGATTTCAGTATACATTTACCCCTTTTTCAGACCGAGGTTTAATATTTGTGAAAAATTAATACCTTGATTGAACATGATCAAGAGGTTCTCTCAGACATAGTTTTCTACCTTTTTGGATTCAAGAGATGACTTATGAAAAGGGACATGATGGAGTTTTCTTTTTGTTTATTTTCAAACTCCCTAAACATGAAAAGTTACCGAGTTTACCTTTCATTGGACTCGCTAAAGATTAAACGGCAAAATACTTGTCACCATGACGAGACTGAGTTCCTCCTTCCTAGGGCTCGTTAAAATTACTAGGATGGATTCATTCGAAGAAAAAACTTACATGCTCAGTGTTAGCCCCCCTCTGAAATTCTTGACAAGCAAGCTGGGGGCTATGTCATTTTGGAGACCTTCAAGGAATGCATCTCCCCTGAAGACACATCATCCTTGAGGTCTCTCAGTGCTTTACCTCATACAAATCCCCTCTGCTGATTTCCTATCTTAGAGCCTCACTGGTTATAAATGTGTGACTCAAAGAGCCTTCATTTACCCCTCGTACCCTTGCAAAATGTCCATTTTTACCTCCTTTCCCCTTTGACGAAGTCCCTCTTTTCCCCTTTTGATTTCCCTATTAACCCCCTAAATCCCCTCTAAAAATCCCTACACCCTTTGTTTTCTCAAATTCCCCCTCCATCTCCCTATCATTATCCTTTTGGCCTCAAAATACATTAAAATGGGTTTAAAACCCACTTTGGACCTTATAATAGGCCTTAGCCCTTTTCGGCTAGCCCCGCATCCCTTCCTCCACGTGATCCGGCGCCGAAACCACCTGCCAGAGTAAAGGGCGCTAATCTCCCATGCCCACGGTTCATTCCTCTGAACGTGCCATCGTCGTCCGTTTAAAACGATAATCTAACGGTTCAGAATCTCCCCGCCCCGGTGGTCCCCCGCACACTGTTCAGAAACAACCTGGTTTATCCCGCACCACTTATGCGCGGTGGGTGGTTTTTCTCAATAGCCCAGCGATTCCACTCATCGTCTGCCGCGTGTCTCCTGCACGACGGTAAAACCGCTCATCCCCCGCGCATTAACCTTCGACTCAAGATGTCGCGCGAAATTGTTGTAAGCGGTTAGATCTGGGATAGTCCATCCAACGGTCATCGTCCCTCGATGCCGCACATTGTTTAACGTCCAATCATCGTACTCCTGGCCCACCGTCATCGACCCCCGCTGCATTGGCAGTCGTCGATTCCCATCGAGATCAACGATCCACACCCGTCCTCCCGTTGTTGAATATTCCACCATCGCCTGGTCCTTCCACGTTGTCATTCCACGTGTCTCACCATACCTCCGCCACCCCATTGCATGAAATTCATTCAAAGGTCGGGGTTTATAAGGTTTTTCACATATTATTGTTCTGCATTCCGCCACCCCTGCGCCATCTCCATTCTCTACCGTTCCACAGCAGTTTCTGTTCGTCCTCCGTAGTCCCGCTATCATCCACGTCATCCGCCACCCCTCCATGGATTTCATAACTTGTTTGTGTGTTTTGTGGGGTTATCAAAGGCGTATGAAACGCCAAATTTTTCATGTTCTACTTCGACGGCGTGCTGCGCAGAGGATATTAGATCTGGATGCTAGTACTACCATGAAAATTGTCAAAGAAAGCGGCTGACTGGACTCGCATTAAAGAAAGGCAGAGCTTCAAACGCTGCAAATCTATTCAGCATCATTAAAGCCTAGATATGACAGATCAAAACATTTATGGAACAACAGAAAGAACCAGCTTGTGAATCAAGCTTTCCAGCACTCAGAAGGCAATGAAATCAGGGTTTAAGTCAGCAGAATGTTTCTCCCAGAACAAGGACACAGTACAATTTATTATTTTAGTTTATATGGTGTCCAAGCAAAGTTTCCCTCCCTTACAGCGATCCTATGCTATCAAAAGCATTTGTTTCACAGCATGGAAGGCCATTGCATCATTTATTTCGCCCCTGGGTCCATTCACCAGAAGTACTACAGAGCAGTGCAGTCAGAGTAAATTCAGGGTCATATCAAAGCAATTGGAAAGCTGAAGAAGATCTTTCACTTACCCAAAGAACACCAGAATTGAATGCACAAAATTAAACAGAATGGGTTTCGGCCCACCTTCCTTTCAAAGCTTTAAATACTGCATTTAGTTTCTTACCTACCTCTTCTGCTCTGTTCCACCTATAAGAATCCAGGAGAACATATTGTAAAAGTTGTTGTTCGGCTGCTGCCGTTGTAGTTAGAGGGATTCATTTCGACTGTTAAAACAGTCCTGGGAGGGAGTAGCAGAGTAGTTGTTATGTAATAAGCTGGGAGGAGAAAGTTTGGACTGTATTAGCCATTGAGCTCAGTGTATATGACTGGTTTTTCATCATTAATCAAGCAAATTTCACAGGATCCTGGTCTATTACTATTGGTGATGTCTTCTAACTTTGTTTATTACATTTTCATAATGTTCATTTTCTGCTGGCATGCATCAGAATTTTGGCATAGGATTTACCCTTGTTAGGTACCCTATGTTTCTGCTCTCCCTGCCTTCAATGTTTTCTACTAAATGTGTTATCTAAGAATTTATTTCACTTGGTTTAACCAGTGTAGTGGATGTTATTGCCCGCTCTCTGATGTATGAATTAAATGGATTCTTTCTTAGATGTTCTTATGGGGTTAAGCTAGAAGGTTTGGGAACATTGGGGATTAGAGTTAGCCCTGTCCACTAGGATCCTTGTGTGACCAGCTGGCCTTCTAAGATCCCTTCTGTTAAACCTATCTATGTTTTCCCTTGGAGTGGCTAAAGCAGACCTGGAGTTAACTGACCTCTGGTCTGATCTATAAGCTACCCCTTTGTCCTTTCTTTGAGAGCTGCCTTTGAGTATGTTCAAGCAGGTCTGGAGTTAAATGACCTCTGACCTGATCTATAGACAAAAATTAGGTTGCTTTCCTTCTTTCACTTTCAATCCTTAATGTTTCCATCCCACCATCTAATCTAAAAGATCCTTTAGTGTTAGATGACTTGCCCTCTGAAAGCCTTGGTTAGTTGTTGCAAGTAATTCTCCTTTCATGACTCCATAGCCCAATGGATGGCACTGTCTTGACCTATCCTCTTTGTTGAAACATCCTGCTGTTTTGCTCCGTTCTCCTATTACTTGCCCAGTCCATGATCTCATAACCAACCCAGCAACCAGCCAACCAAATCATTTAAAACCCCCCTTTGTGCTTCATATCTAGCCTAATACCTTATTGTGAGCTTCAAAGATAAACACCTTTGACAATCATAGAGAGATCCCTCTCTGGACCTAGGAGGGCTAGATCCTTAGGTCTGAAAGTGGTTCTATGTTGTCTCATCTTTTGGTCTTGCCAACCTGGCCAAAACATGGGAACCCCAACACTCAACATATGCTATCCTCTTCACGCTGGCTATAAAAAATAAAGGGGTACTCATTAGCAATAATGGGGGAAAATTGAAAGTGAACATCCTATGTGTATTTTGGGCAGCTTGTCGCTCTTGAACATGACACTCATCTGCAATTCGTGTCAGGTTGGGGACATCCTACATTCCTCATTTTGCCTCCATGGGTTTGGGAAATCCATTTTCCTCTTATCTAATTACCAATTTTGTCAACATGGCCTCTGATCCTATTTGAGCCAAATGCTGCCACACTCCGGAGTCGTGTCGCTAATATGTTCAAGAGAAGTCCCTTTTGTCAAACATCTTTTGCATATCTGATCTCATTTGTTACAATCCTGAATCACTCCTATCATCTTAAGATATCTGTTGTTTCATGTCGATGAAGTGGGAATCCTTATGGCCCTCCTTCAACGAATCACTTCCTGTCGACTTCAGCTCATTATCCGAGAAGGTAGTTTAGAAACTTCTGTTCGATACCTTGGGGATTGCATGCCTCAATGGCAAGTTATTCATGTTCAATGACAAGTTCACATCATAGGCCTTCGATCGAATCAGTCTGCAAGTGTTTGACTTCAACACATCCATTCACACTTGTAGATTATGTTGTTGTACCTTGAGGTCCATTGTCATTATTGGTGGTCTCTCTCGTGCCTGTTAACGGTTCTCATGATTGGCTGGTAATCAGGTGGTTTCTACCATGTTCGACACCAACACATTTATTCACGAGGCTATATTCGTACATTGGGTTGACTGAGATCGCGATGAAGACCCTGGGTCACATCTGATTTTTGGTCCAGGTTGCCAGGAGTTATTGAGTATTCATGATTGTATACATGATCCTATCTATACAGATGGTTGCGTCCATACCGCAGATCCATTTCTATGATCTCTTTTAGACGGATGGTTGCAACCATACCGTGGGTTCATGTGTCATTAGATGCCTAGTGAAACATTACGTCATTAGGCATATTTATACCATAGATGTCATATGTTGTAAATGTTTGATTTGGCAGGTTCTCCGAAGGTGGTCTGTGTTCTTTGCCTTGGTTCATAAAGCATTTTAGCCATCACTCCTTATTTTTCCTTCATGCTTTAGGGGGCATCTATTACACAGTAATTTTTCACAATGCTCATTTTCCTATCCCTAATCTTGAAATTCCCCGCGAAGAATCCTGTGCAATGTTTCCATCATCAAGAAATATGATAACATATCCCCTTGAATATCCAAAGAATACTACCTTGAAAGACTACTGAAGAAACTTGGTCAAATTCCTAGTTTCCTGGGTCAGCGCTCTTCTAGTGCCATGACCGTGCTTGTGTCCTTTTCCTAGTTCTAGCCCAGTGCTATCATCACCCTAATTTCTTGGAAAACCACGTTGATCCCCTTTTTGGAAGTGCTTCCTCAAATGGAGGAGAAGCTTAGACCTCTAGAAGCTCAAGGGCGGCAAGGTGGTTGTTGAACAAAGATGATAAGGTCGAGCTCTCTCATTTTAGAACTTTGATCTCATCCATTGGGGATCATCCCTTAGAAAGTGGTCCTTCCTCCTCCTTTCACTGGCTCCCAACCTCCTTCTCCTTGCTATAAATTCACATCCCTCGTTCCCCTAAGTTTAGAGCTTGGTTGATCATTGTCAGACTCCTCTGAACTCTCATCCCTTTTCACGCTAGCATCATGATTAAGCCTAAGTGCATGGGAGATGGAATGCTTTTGAGCTGGGTGAAGGACTCAAATTTTCACTTAAGGATGCCTCCAACATCAAGGCCTGGTTGTAAGCTATCCTTTTGTAATTTACCAATAATAACATTTGATGTCTGTTTTATATATTTTTCTACATCATTATGCAAATATTATGGTACTCCTTGATATGCTAGATAGCTAGTGTTTACGTTTATTATATATGGTATCACATTTGATGTTGTCTCTTGATCATCTGCAGGTATTCGCGCACCATCAGTAGCAGGAAGCGGGCCTACAAGGATTGTGGATCGAGGTCACCATCAACGGATCCAAGGATAGTGATTGGAAAAAGGTATCTATGTCTATTTCCTCATTTCATTGTAAGCACTAGTTAAGAAAGCTTATGTTAGAAATAATCTCGTGTTGCTAGACTCACTCTAGAGCTAGAGAGATCGCCTCTATCCGTAGAGGGGATTTATCTTGACAACAACGGGTAGTCCAAAAACATCTACGGGTTCGACTTGAACCATGTCTCAACCGTCGCATCCCAGTAGCGACTCGCCTCTCCTCCTCCACCATGGGGCATCACAGGTGCCAACCAACGCATCCTAGGATCCCTCGGAGGACCCAGGGGCATTGCCATAAAAGGTCGAAGCATCACTACCCTCTCATACATGATGTTGCATAGGATACTCGCATAAGAGAATACCTTAATGGTCCCCCTTTGGGCCTTGCCCAGTTGTGTGACCATGCCTTGGTAGACATAGTGAGCCCAATCAAAGAAGTGGCCGGCCCGAAGGCGGCATAAAACCGAAATATGTGGGCCCGAAACTTGATGAGGTGCGGTCGACCTTAATAGGCGAACTATAATCGCTAGGGGAGCCCTCTCATCCAATTCCATCACAGAGCTCACACGGACGCATCCCTATGTGATCGCATCAGGACCACAGTGATCTAGGGCCTAGTGGTGGATGTTCACTCCCCCATCTAGGAGTGGATATGGAAGAGCCTCTCCCTGAGGCAGTAGACCAGTCATAAAGTAAACGTCGATCTCCGGCTGGATTCACGAAGTCTCTGCGATGCAACACCATAACATGTCGTCTCTTATTCCAGCAACGAACCAGGTATTGCAGTAACCCATCCTGCAATCTCTGTAGGTTGTTCTCTAAAAACTTGAGTAACCCATGCTGAGCCGAAACCCCACGAGCACTAGGGTCTTGGGCCACAGCTGCACGGAGATCATGCCAGTGTCTATCCCGCCACAACATCTTGTCACCAGATAAAAAAACCAAAATCAGTCTTTTAAACCAAAAATATTATATATATATATATATATATATATATATATATATATATATATATATATATATATATATATATATATATATATATATAGAAAATGGACTCCGCCGTGACTGTGAAAAGCTTAGGGGTGATGATCGCACATCTGTATCAAATACAGACGCATAGTCCATCGTGCACAATTTTTCCTAGGTGCGAAGGACTCGTGCAAAATTTACCTTATGCATGAGGACTGCGCGGGTCAGCCTTGATCACCCATGCGGTTGGCCCCAAAAATGGGTATAAATTATGTACAAATCCATATTTGTACGGAACCCCCATGCAAGAAAATGACAAGAATGAAAAGCAGGACGTTTAGGGTCCTACCTGACACTGACGACATGAATCCCGCGTACTCGGACTGACTGCAATGGCAATAAAAGCTCGAGAACAGAGGGTTCAACTCTGACCTCAAACCCTCGAAAGACACAAATGAGTTGAAATGAGCCATATTAGCCCATATATTGCCCTTTTCTCATTATTCGAAAGACCATAACTAGAGCTCAGAGTACCTGCTCGCAAAATCACAAGAAACAAAGTGATCAACACTTCATCATGTTCAAACCAGGCCCCATAAATCCACGCCTAAAAAAAAAAGTCATTTTCAATCACAACAAGTATGCCCTCTCTTATTGCTTTACATTCAAATTATTTCAAATATGTTTGTATGAAAAATATGCTGTTACTTGGGGTATTGGTTACAGATATTACAAACATTTTGAATCACCATATGTCCCAGCCAACAAAGGTATAGGAGCAGGTATCATTCTACCCCTAACATGATAGGCTCCCCTAAGAATATTTGCATAGGCTAACATCATTTACCCAAAGAAATCAACCATAGGTTTCATTCATCCGACCATGTTTATCATCACCCCACCTTGCACATGATAAACACCCTTACAAGTCGATAGAGCCTCACCCTCCATGGCATCCATCACTCATGTAGACCACACACCAAAGGTCTGGAGCCATGGCCATAAAAATCCAAGACCGAGAAGCAGTTCATGTTCATTCATCCATCATACATCAAGTCAAGTTTTACCCATGTCATGTTAAAACCCCTTTCCCAGGCTACCATTCTCACAAGCATATCCAAAAACGCACCACCGCGTCTCACACTTGGCATATCACACCCCCATCAGCATAGCCCATCTGCGACATTTTTCATCCGCTTCATCACCCTCGCACCAAGACCAACCAATGGGGTGCCCCCACCCTCAGCAAAACACACTCCTCACACCATAGTGACATATTATTTCATGTTTATAGGGGCACCTATCTCTGTGCTTGTACATCCAAACCCATTCTATAATCTTTTGGAAAGTGTACAAAGATGTTTTAGGAGAGCATTCCCACCCATCCATTGACATTTATCACCCTTGGTCAGAGCTACGCATTCTTTTACCACACCCAAACATGACACTCATAGCAACCATACACACACCCTAGACGTCCTACCGACCCCAAGGATTTCTCGCCATAAATTGTTATGACTACCGCCACTTGCATTTATAGCTCTGACCTCAGGCCACTTAACTGCCATCATAAATTATAACCATTTCTCGTCATCATGCCTAGTTAACCCATCACACCATGCCCTGCTACATCAGAAACCCTAGTCCCTTGCATTAGTTCTCATTTTGGTCGGTTGATGCTTCCTTCTTGTCAACTACAACAAACATTTTTCAAGAAGGAGATAGACCCTTGGATAACTCCTCACCTCAATAGGAGCATCCCTGGATGGCACTATGGGAATCATCATTGCCCATTGATTTCATCGATCCTCTTGACATTCAACATTAAGATAAGCTTTCATGTCAAGATGGTATCGTACTTCATAACCGTTGCACTTTGTCAGAATTCGTTGAAGACTCGTAACTTGATAAGCATCTCTTTCAGCAATGCTTACACGAGAAGGTCCCCAATAGTCAAAGACCCATGCATTCAATGAGCACTCATTCTAAACAAACGTGCCATACTGAGATTATGCATGTGGGAACCACATTCAACCTTATTTCAAAGAAAAACGCCCCCAAGGGCGTCAACAACCATCATCATCAACCAACAGCAGGTCACTACCAAAAGTTTCATTAAAAAAACCACTATCTGTCATATAAGCTTAATTAGTCAAAACATCACGAGCATGGGACATGCCCACCTCGTAGAAATATTTTATTCATTCTATCTCTTACAGGTTTCCAACAGAGCATGGTGTCTATTTTACTCAAGGAAAGGGGTCTCTCATCTCAGTTCCAAAGCAAGTTACTCTCTCTCTCTCTCTTAAAAGGATCACAAAAAAAAAAAAAACTATAATGTATTTCGGCTATACATTTGTTCCTAGACCTCATACATTAGGGGGAAGCTATTAACACTGGAAAACCACACAGGAAAATACATTAAAAATGTCAAGTAGAAGGTACAAATAAAGGGTTTCCAGAGAATAAATACATTAGATGAGCCAAAATTTATTTTTTCCTAAGGTAAAAGGACAAAATTTATGGACCACGCAAAGGAAACACTTGCTATTGGTGCACAGTGCAGCTTTTTCTTCAGTAGCCACACACTGCACGATTATCCCTTCGATAGTCGTGCGGTCTTGGGGATGATGGAATGTCACCATCCGAGACCACTTAGCACACTTGATGAAAAATATTCCCACTCAACCTAACAAAGTACAGTCGCCTTTGAGCCACCTTGAGGCTTTAATGTAGCACACAAAGGAATCATACCCCCACTCTTGTATCACCATCCATCTTCGGCCAAGAGAAGGAGGGAAAATTTGAAAATGGTCTATAAAATCCAACCTTGGGAAGATAAATGGGAGACACATTGTTCTGTTGGCCAAATTACTCCATAGCAAACGAGCTTGTGTTATCCAACATTAGGAGGATTGGAAGGACTCGGTTGTTGGCTACCCAACATCTCAGTCCAAGAGAGAGGAGTTCACCACATGTTCGTCGATCTACCATCCTTTGAGAGAGAATAGAGGCTTGTTGAAAACTTGAGGGAAAGAGACCCCCTTGTCTTGGATATTAGAGCTCTGTAGCTCAAAGGATCCACTACAAGAGATTTAACATTATTTATTCTACTACTACCAACACCTAATAAAGGGAGAAGCTCTCCAGTGTTGAGTTATTAGTGTGTTTTCTCTATTGAGAGTGTGTCTTGTGCTTGTTGTTTTGTTTCTGTTTCTTTATTTATGCAGCATGCTATGTTTCCTTTATAAATTAGCTTATTACATGTTGAACTTATTCCATTAAGGTTTAACAAACCGTTTTGACCTGTGATTCTTGTGTAGGTAAGCAACCTCCCTACTAATCAAAGTGTATTTCATCCGCCCATGCGCCGAATAAACTACCACAAGGGGATTCAGTCTCATTATGAGAAGTGATGGATAACAACCAACAAATAAGTTACATAAATTTTGGAAGTTGCATGAAGGGATAATGTGTAATTGGCTAGCTCAGTAAAAGAAGGCAAGAAGGGTGAGGTTGTGGTTGGAAAAAATTAAATATGAAACTTGACACTCAGTAAATTGTAACAGAGCGGAAAAATTATAGAATCGTAAGATCACATGTTGGATGAGACGTAACTTAAAGATTAAGTACTTCCTCAAGGATGAGAAAATAAATTCAATATTTTCTCGAGCTCAGTGAGGATTTCAAGAAGTTTATTTCCTTTAGCAGTGTGGAATAAGTCTTTGAACAAAAAGGCTTTGTGATGAAAAGAACTCTGTGCAAGGTGATATGATCACAAAGAGAGTAGTAGATCCCAATAACATGAAAAAGTGTGGAAATATAACGCTACAAACAATAAAGTGTGTGTTTTCAGAATGAATAAAATCTTGGTGAGGTTGAGAAGCATTAGAGGGAAGATGTGGTTGTGTGAGAGCAATGAAATCAAATTGAAAAAGACATAGAGATTTGAGTCTAAAAATCCTATGAAAAATATAGATTTTGCTGGCTAAAGCAGGTATGTGTCTGCATAGATCTGAGGTTGGTGTCTCTAAGCAAGTCATTGCTTGCTTATCTCAGGGGGTTGGGGCCTCCTGTGAGTTGGTGCTCATAAATAATTGATGTAGTCAAAGTTGGTGCTCACAATTTACATCATTATTGTTCTCTAAGTTTTGCTAAAGAATCTGTATGCATTATTTCACTTGTAAAGGTTTAAAACTTACAAGAATACCTCCCATTAAAGTTAAAAGTGGTTGAGATATGACAAGTAGCTTCCACCTCCCACTTAATCCCCCTTTAAGATACAATGGTGGCATGAGCACATAAATTACAGATGATGATTCAACATCTCTCTCTATGTTCATCAATGCTTATCAACCTTTCTTCATGTTATACATGCTTCAAACATTGGAGGGGACTTTGGTTATTTTTCCCAATGTCATTGTTAAATTTTCCTTCATGTAAAGCTCATGTTAGTTGAGGAGCTACAGATAATGCCCCTCTAGATTTTTTCCACACATGTTATACTTATGCATATGAGATCAAAGTTAAAGTGGGAATTTGTGATAATCTTTATATATACATTAGATTAAGGTTCTTACTTATGTGAGGAGATATTTGTAATAAAATTAAGTTGTGATAAAGTTTAATGGAAATTTCTTTATTCTAGTGAACATGTTACAACAAATTAAAGTCTTTTGTTTTACTAGAGCTAATAATCATAGTTTATTCTCTAACACACTAGAAATATAGATATCTTACTTTTGAAGCTTCAACCCATTCCAAGGAACAAGATAAGTAAATATATCTTTGACATCTCAACAAAGTAGTTTTCCATAGTAAAATTCTTTAAAGTCTTTGATTTTGTAATACCATTCATAATTAGTAAAGAAAAAAAACAGGTTGACAACATGTTGTGCTATTCAACAACCCCCCCATTATTTGTGTATAAATACCTTAAAAAACAATGGGGACTCTTTTTAATTTTTAGTTAGAGTAATAAAACATTTTCATTTGCTTATAGGACAAGAATATCATATCTAAAGGATCAACTTATATCTTATTGGCCGAAGGACTTAAGTGAATAATTCAAAAAACCCCCATCGCATATCGCATATCGCAAATGTTACAAGCGACACTTAAATCGTTCCATTCAAATGTTGCAAGCGATATAACTCGAAAGCATAAAGTAGTGCGTAAAGGATTTTTAATGATAACAAAGGAAAACCTCCTTGACAGACAGTATTATATAAGAACCATTAGTAGGACTCGCTTACCGCCACGTCACCCTTCGTTATTGCAAATCGCAAATCATTTTCGTTACATCTATCATGCCTGCCTTTAAAACCCCTGATGCGATATATCGCATCGCAATTCCCCCATCCTACAATGCATTCACTCAATCCACCGTTCTTGCAATTATGATATGGTTATCACATCTCAAATATTACAATGCTCTTACCCCTCCAATGCTACGATAATATTCAAACCATCGATAAGAGCTTAAGAATTATTTAAGGAAAAGTCTTTATCGCATATTGGTAAGTTAACATATTGCATGTTTTAAAGTCATGCTCCCAAACAATTTTGCGATGCGAGATTTTAATTAAACGCTGATTTGTCCAAGTCAATCACGTGAACTCACGTTTCTCATGATTACTCAGCCATAGTGGTATGATGGTCTCGAGCCCCAAAAGTGATTTGATGGCTTGTTATTTAATGTTTCAGATTTTTTCGCATTTAAACTATATTTGCCATCACTTCAAGTTTTTATGCTAATTGTTCCAGCATTTCTAATATTGTTCTTCATTCTCCTTTTTCTTATTACAGGCTAGTCCCAAGAAACAAAACTCTTGCGAAATATCAAAGGTAGAAAAGAAGAGCAAGAAACCCATGGCTCCTCCAAACCCACTGCCTCCTGCTTCAGAAGTAACATAGATGCCTCTACTATTCTCTGACACAACATGTGCTCCATAAAGTGGGTCTTCTTCATGGGAATCCATGTATAGGTTATTTGAGGATGAAAAGCCCAGGATAATTAAATGAGTAGCCATAACCGATGCTTCAACATCTTTTGAAACCTCTATCAGTGAAGTCACCAATTCCTTTCTCCACAAGATTTTCGCTTGCCCTAAGATTCTTCCATATACTGATATGGTAAAATGGATAATCAATAATCATAATATTAGAGATAGGATATTCCTAACTTCGAGAGATACAGTGATTGGGTCTTTTCAGTAAGAGGATTTGAAGAAAATGTATCATATACCTGACCCACATAAGGTATATGACAAGAATTTCCTTGAGAATTTTGCAAAGGAGAATAAGCTACAGCCAGACCCGATAAGGCAATGGAGGCACAACCCTAACAAGCATAAACATGACAATAAGGGTATGTATTATGTATCTTCTCTCATTGGTCCCTATTGCTATATTGCTGCTATGATGTGTAGGCTATTTGGATACCCTAATACGAGTAAATTCTCAATTGAATGGGTTCCTCTCATGGAAGCTGCATCAAATTCATATATTATGGATTGGGGTACCATCATTTCCAATAATATTGCCTCACAAATTCTAGAGTATAGAAAGAACATCATAGTCACCTCCAAGAGAGTTCCCCCATTTTTTACGAGTACTTATATCATGGACGCAGAATGTTTTACTTCAGATTTCCTAACTATGGGATGGAAATGAACCATTCAGGACCCTACTCCTATCCATGTATACCATAGTATCCTCTGGGAATCCAAGTATGAGTCCCATTTTTATAGAATTTTCCATGGAGTCATTTTACCCCTGCATCAAGTAGTTTTTGGTGATAAAGCCCTAAGACTGTCAAATGAAGCCCGAGATGATTTCACAACCATAGGAAGATGGTTTGGGGAAGAACTATTTCCATATGTTAGAGTTTATGGAAGTCTTTCCAAACCCCATGTTCTCCCACTGTATGTACCAGATAAACTCCTCACAAGGGAAATTTCTTATCAAACAGTAGGGAATGGATTAACCAAAGCTTTGAAGGAAGCCAAAAAATATTCTTTGCCTTCATTCCCTATCCATTGTGGTGTTTATGCTCTAGACAACTACAAACATGTTGGACTTGAAATCAATCAAATCTAATGTTTAAAATTATCCACTGTTCCCAGCAGATAGTTTGATCCAGACAAAGTGGCCCAAGACTTTACAACCCAGGTAAAGATCAGGCAATTCATTCATGAACCTGATGACTATGATGATCTATTTGAATTTGTTGAGATCTGTTCACAAGTTGAAAAGCTAGCAGCAATTCGTCTTAGCCCTGAACATCTTGCCAAGTTTAAAGAGTACATAAACAAAAGGTTAGAGATTATCCCTCTCGACATCTTGAAGGTGTCTCAACCTATTTTACAAAAAGAACAGAAGTTGGAGCAGCCTCCCAAGGACACTGAGGTCCTGCAGGGAACAGAAGAAGTTAAATCAACAGAAGAACAGACTATTAATCCATTGTTGAGTAGTGAATTGGATAAAGTCTAGAATCAATTTGACCAGCTACTTAAAGGACAACAAGAGGTGAAAAATATTAATCCTGAAGAAACAATCAGAACACCTCAAGACAAAAGACACAGCTCGCTCATTGTTGGGGCTTCTGATAAAGCTGTCAACATAAAGGAAATTGAATTCATCCCGGCCTTCCCCTCATCTAAAATTGTTCTAAAGATAGAAGAAATCCCTCCTCTCGAGATCTTTTACAGTCCCAAACATCGAGATGTAATGAGCAGACAGATAAAAATGAGAAGAGTTGATCTATCACAAGCATTAATTCATGGTGATATTCTAATGAAAGTGGTATGGAAAGATCCACAAGCGAATCCATTCGAAGACCTAACAAGGTTAACACAGTTTGCAGGTGCTTATGCATCCACGACAATTGATAAGGCATCAAAGATACAAAAATTAGTAAAGGAAAAGGATGAAAGAATCCTACAGTTGGAGCATGAGTTGTTAACAGATAAGGAGAATGTTGATCATCAGTTGCAGGTTCAATTGTCACAACTCCAACAAAACTTTGATCAATTAAAATTACAACATCAATTTACATCAATGTCAAAGATTCTCAAATTCAACAACTCCAATTCACATTGGAAGGATAACCCAAAGATAAAGGACTTCAAAAAGGAAGCTTTGGAACTAAACACCATGTTGGCTCAATAACAAGTAATATTCTGTGAAAAGTTAACAATCATCAATGATCTGTGTGACAAAAGTGATTCACTCACGAATCAATCAGCCGACCTAAGGATGAAATTTGATGACATTGATGAAAAGATCACTGAATTCATCACTTGGCAAGATAGCGCAAAGGGCATGAAAGCAAATATTCCTAGAATAGAGGATTCCCATAAAGAAATCCTCTTTATTGATTGAGACATACAATTAAAGCAAGCAGAAAGAGCAATATTCACAACAAGGGATGTTGCTAACAACATCGTTGAAATTGTCAGCAATAATCTATTTGGTGCCAACCTGATTCATGAATGCCCACCTGGTTCCCTTCCTAATGTCAACGATTTGATGAAACAATGGCACGAGAGGTCAAATACAAATGAAGAAAGCATCAAGAAGCCGACGAAACTTGACTGGGAAAAGTATTGGTAATATCTGGTAAAACCACACAGTCGGTGGCTGATGTTGTGATGCCTTATTGACACGTCCTCCCATATGTTGCTTGCTCTTTCAAATGTAGTGTACACTAGGCAGCTACGCTTCATGCCAGCTAAGCCTTGTGAAGTACATCCAATGTTGGATATTCATCATCTCAAACAACAAATGATAAAAGAGACAACATCGCACTCCTGAAGCTCATTACACAAACAAATTCTATTTCTGTCATGTTTTATCTTATTTTAAGGAGAGTTGTTTAAACCTCCTCAGAACTTTTTGTATTTGCTATTTTTATATTTCTAGTGTTTATTATATAAATCCTTTCATGTCTACAAAGAAAGGGTCCTGAAATTTTGTAAGGAAGGCTTTGAGAAGTTGCACTTTAGAACTCTTGAAATCATATTAATAGAAAGACTCGACCAAGGGCTATTTCTTCCATGAGCAGAATAAAGATATACATGGTACTTCTATCTTTATATTGTTGCTCTGTTTTTAAATGAGTAATAGTCATAATACTTTTACATGGTTTTGTTATATGTATCTCTTCAAAACAATTGAGCATTATTTCACTATTGAACATGCAAAGATTGTCATCTTTCAAAATATATACAAGACATGCAACTATTTGATGCAATAAGAGCTTAATCAATTAATTTGATTAACTATTTAATCATATTAATTAACTTTAGTTGTTTTCACTTATGTAAGTGTTTGATAATCTTCATTCTCATACACTTAGGATAATCTTTCAAGATCACATATAAAGAAACATAATTAATCCCAAGATATAAATAGGTATATATATGCTCTTTTTGCACGTTATACTCCCATTATCAAGTTACATCTAGTTATAAATACCCACATCTACTCAATTATACTTTATTGGGAAACTGGTCCCATAATCTCCAGTCGAAGCCACTATTCCAAATGGAGGAGGGAAAAAAAAAAAAACAATTTTCAAGTTCCCGACCAAGTGGTTATCCCCGATGTTGTTGCAGAGATATTCGAGGCATCAACACATTGAGAAACAAAAAAAACTCAAACCTATATAAAAGATATTGTTAAACACAAAGTAATAACAAATATCCAAAATCCAAAAAAATTTAAAAAAACACAACTAAGAATGTTTAACTCATATAAACTATAAACAATATTTATGGTTCAAAATAACAGAGAATGAGAACGACATAAGAATTGCAAAGTGTTATTTTGCGCCTCAAATATCAAAAACTTACAAAAATAAGAGATTGGACAGCAAAGATCCGTTTGCAGCTTTAAAGAAAGATATTGCCTCATATTCTCAACAGGGAGAAGTTCTTTTAGTGGGAGATTTCAACGCTAGAACAACAAATCAACAAGCTAGTATTCTTTGTTGCAAAGAGGATCACAATCCTATATGTCTCATTGAAGAGGAGAATTCTCGATGGTTGAGATGTTCAGAAGATGACAAAGTTAGTAATCATTTCGGAGAGGAGTTGCTTACATTGTGTGGTGCTTTCAACTTAATTATTTGCAATGGTCTAGATAGATGGAAAAAGTTTGGGAACTTCACTTGCAACACATACAATGGGGCAAGTGTCGTTGACTATGCTATTGGTTCACAAAGCCTAACAGAAATAATAGACAAAGTTAAGATTGGAGAGCATATTTGGGACTTAAATTCAAATCATAACCCAATATATATAAAGTTATCCTGGTTAGAAGAAAGACAGAATAGGGGGAAAGCCCAATGTTCTCAACAATTAACATCAAGGGGCAAAATTCTTCTAACACAAGAAAATTACACTATCTTCAAACCAATGTTGAGGAGATCAATTCAGAAGGAGAAAGTTGGTCCTCAGAGCCTCATCAACCATGAGTTAACAAAGATAATCCAGGGTGCACTAGAGAAGTGCAAAAGAGCAAAAAATAGGAAATCAGAATCAAATTGTTTGCCTATGAATGCGTAGTTCGATGAGGAATGAAAAATTGAAAGGAGAACCTTGAAAAAGGAAGGAGAGGGGAAGATGAATGTAAAGTTACATAAGCATATTTTAAAAAAGAAAAAATATGAGTTCATGCAAACAAGGCGGGAAGAGCTGATATATCTAGGCAAAAATAATCCAAAACGTTTTTGGCAGGAACTTCAACCAAGGAAGAAGAAATCTGAAAATAATATTACAGCCAATCAGTGGTTTGACTATGCAAGGCAACTCTATGAAAAATAATTAGAGGTTGAGCCTCCTCCCAAGATTAACACATCTACAAAGCTTTTCACAGTACATGAGATGGAGGTAGGAATTAAAAAGTTGAAATCAGGGAAGGTAAAGGACTTGGTTGAACTTCAAGCAGAATATCTAAAGTGGGGAATGAACATTTTGGCACCCCACATCATGGAAATATTCAACAACGTCATTCAGCAAGGATTCCCAAGGGATTGGACAACTAGTCTAGCAATTCCCCTTTTTAAAAGTGGAGACATTAATACTCCTTCCAACTATAGAACCATTATGATCAATCCTTTGTTTGCAAAGCTTTTCAGTGGCATGGTAGAAAATAGAATTAGTAAGTGGGCAGAAGAAAAAGAAAAGAGGGCAAACGGGCAAGCAGGTTTTAGGCCGAAGCATTCTACAATAGATCATGGTATCATGCCGAGACACATTGTTGAAAAGGTTTGGGGGAGCAAAGAAGAAGTATTTTGCTGCTTTGTTGACTTCAAAAAGGCATTTGACACGGTCCCTAGAGAAAAGTTGTGGCGTAGAATGGAAGAACTCGAAATTCCTTTATAATATAGAGTTGTTGTCCCTAGGCTTTATGAAGAGGTGCAAGTCAAAATTATAACTTCAGTAGGCATTTCAGAAAGTTTTAGAAGTGACATCGGAGTCAAGCAAGGTTTCCCTCTATCCCCTACTGTTTTTGGTTTATATATTGACAAACTGGAAGAGTGGCTAAATTTGCAAGGTGGGGATGGTGTTCCATTGGGGGAGTTTGTGATAAAGCTTCTTCTATATGCCGATGATCTTGTGTTGGTTGCTAAATCAGCCCATGGATTGCAGATGCACCTATATGCCCTTGAGCATTTTTGTAAAGCAGTGGGGATGCAAGTCAATACCAGTAAGACCAAAATATTGATTTTCTCTAATAAAAGGAAGCAAAGCCAACATACGTTCTTCTTTGAAGGCAACATTCTTGAAGAAGTAAATGAATACAAGTACCTCGAGATCGATTTCAACAACAAGCTTAATTGGGAGGATTACAGAAAGAAAATAATTTTAGGAGGGTGGAAAGCACTATATATTGCACTTCAAAATAGATATAGAGAGGCAAAGTTATGGAATTGGAACACGATCAAAGTACTTTTTGGACTCCTAGTTTGTCCAGTGCTATTATATGGGTGTGAATTGTGGGCTAGCAACATCCCGATTTCAAAATGGAAAAAAATTGAAAAAATTCAAAAATGCTTGATCATGAGCAAGTTCAAAATAAAAAGTTCGGTTCCCTATGAGATAATGTTGAGTGAAACAGGGGCAATTCCCATCGAAGCAATTGCCATGGTGTGTCTTATAAGGTATCTAAAAAGAATTGAGCAAATGGGAGGAGGTAGATGGCCGAAAGTTATCTTCAATGAAGGTATGAGTGAAGGAAATAAATCATGGATGAGACAAAACAACAAATGGATGCAAAAATGGAATATTTGCCTGAATGAATGTCCCACAAATAGCAAGGAGTTAAAATTTTTGTGCTGGAGAAGTTCCGTAAGGGTATATGGGGAAAAGAGTTGGGTAGAAAGAAGAAGTATTATGTGTAGGAATTCAACCCCACTTGTGATCTCCAACAAAAAGAATATATTGGAGCTAACATTCCGTGGAGAGCGAAGGTTCTTATTGCTCAATTAAGAACTAACTCACATCAACTTCGGTGTGAAACGAGGCAGTGGAAGAGACCTAAAGAAGCTTGGGAGGAAAGGGTATGTACTTTTTGCACTTCTGGGGTAGTGGAATCAGAAAAACATTTCATTTTGGAATGTGATGCTTTCAGAGACACTAGGGACAATTATCGCAATATGTTAGCATCAATTCCATGGCATTGTCTTTTCAGTGAATGCACTGTTAAAAGGTTGGGTCAGCTCATCATCAATTTGAATAAGAAAAGGATTGAATTACAAAAGGCAAAAATCAAGGAAGCTGGTGGTCCCATAGACTACTTTTAGTCCCGTGGATGATAATCTTTCTTTCTTTCTTTCTTATTATGAATTAAAATGTAACACACAAATACACAAGATATCCAAATTAAGTTTGAGACCCTCATGACTTTCAATCACTTGTAAAGGCTTTCAATTTGTAAAGGGGATGAATATAACACAAGTTAAGGGAGTTTGGGCATAAAATCACCAACACACTTAGTAATAGCGTAGTCGGTGGCGACAATTTAAATTAAAAAGGAGTTGTCTACCAAGGCCACGTTTTGGCTCAGACAGCAGAAATCTACCAGAATCTGGTCAATTAAATTTTAAAAAATCAGATAGTTGTAGTGCTTGGAATCCATTTTTGATAGTGGAAATGGATTCAACACTATCAAAAACCGCTGGGGCACTAAAAATACTAATGTTTAACAACTGTAAACAAGATTCTAGGCAAATCTTTGCCAGATTTTTTGAAAATCGTTACCGGATTCTGGGTCAAAACACGACCTCCGTAAACTACGCGAATTAAAAACTCTAAACGCGATTCTCTTTGAAACATAACCCACCCGATAGCCACTTCGTTGTTTCTTGAACGATCTAATACAATATATGGGTTAATGAATAGGCTCGGCCAGCCCTTTACATGTCTAAAAAGTACAGCCTCTATTTAAACCCGATTTATAAGTTTCCTCGTGCTGCACAAAATTTGAACCCTCCCACTTATTCTGACGAGAATGTGCCTCTGAATTGATACGGTACAAACACGCAATACAACGACATCCTCAACACAAATTTTAATTTCGAGCTCAAAAGCACTGCGCGTTTTCAAGGTAACCCAGTGGAGATGGGAATGGAGGAATATATGACCCCAGGGGAGATTGTGGGGAAATCATATAATTATATTGCAGGGCCTGGAACTTATCTCAACCCCAGCAACAACACCATCTATGCCTGTGCCGTGGGCTTAAAGCGCACCATTCCTGCTTCTGCAAATGCTGAAGACAAAGTACACCAATTTTCTATTACTCTTACTGCTAGTTTCATTCTGTTTTATAACATTCAATTCATTTCTGTTTGCGGGTCAATGAATTATATGTTTTCTTGCATTATTCCAGAGACCCACTGTTGAAGTAGTGAAGGAGAAGGAGCACGGGGCTGTGCCTGAACCAGGAGCCGTTGTTACAGCGAGAGTACGATTTTCTTCCCGGAGTCGTGTTTCAGAATCTTCCGTCATTTAGAAATTTTTTGATTTCAGTTGAAATTAATCTCTTCTGGTAAAATTTAATGTCTGTGTAATGTCCAATATCCTCTACTAAACATTTCAGGGTTATAGCGATGAGCATTTGTTTCTTTGGCTCTCATCTCTAGCCTCAACTAAGACCTAGCCTAAATCATAACTGTGTTCAAACTTCACAAGGTGTAGTGAAATACCCAGAACAGGTAGTTAGTGCCAATCCATTTCATAATCGGTTATGCAATATAAGGGGAGTTCAATATAGTTCTTTATCTTTCTCGTAAGAGATATTATTTCTTCCTTGGTTTGTGAGGTCATGGCAAGAGTTAGGGCTGGGTTACTTTCGGGGTGTTGCTCCTGGAATAAATACTCTAGAGTTCTAACAGGCGGGTCGTGGTCAATTGATTAAATCAAAGCATTCTCAATGCTTATAGTTATGTTCAGAGCAACCCTGAAGGCATGTTGCTGCGTATATGTGGCCAACAGACAAGGTGGAAATTCTGGTGTCCTTGACAATCCACTGATCAGTCATATCCCAACATACGAGGCCAGGTAGAAGTCCTGGTTGGATTTGACGAAATTGGCACCCCACGTTAGTGAAATTTAAGATGAAGGTAGAGCCCATTTTGTTAACAAAGGGCCATTTACCAACAAAACATTCCCGAGCGTGTGCAAAAGGTCTGTACTACAACTTATATGCTTTTACCATAAGTGATTTAGGAAACATTCCATGACAGGCTGCACCGTAGAGAGAAGACTTCCTTTGGCTCAGGTGCCAGGTTTTTGGAGTATCATTCAACCAAAATTGTGCAGGACATGCACCTTGCCTCATTTGTTCGAACTTCGAAACTCATGCCATGTGGGTGGGGTAAACTACACTGGAACCTTGGTGGAGGGCTTAAGTTCTATGTTATGTACCTTAGATTTGAAAACTTTATCACATATAAGATATCCAAGAATATGCTAGAAAATCCTTCTTATTTTATAAATATCAAAACTCTTAAGGTAGGGCAACACCTTATCATTGATCATATTATTGAAGGAATCCACTATTGTTCCCTTGCATCTTCGAGGGGGCAACCTCCTAATGTGCTAAGCTCCAAATACAATAAAATTCCACACCACTCATAAGTAGACTCCATCCTCATTTATAATTAATCAAGAGTACCCTAATCATAACAACCTCCTAGTGGACCTTCTTTTATGATGCCCCATTACATTATTTCAATATTAACTACCATTGTGGACCTTATTTAACAATACAGTAGACCTAGTTCACATTAAATTGAATGTCCTCCACTGTTATTACCTTACAATGGGCCCTTTAACTCCCCATTCCACCCTTAGGGAGGATCCCAACATTCCACCCCCATCCCCTTAGAAAAGCGTTGCCCTCAACATTTGTTGGGAGGAGGTACAACCATAATGTTGAAATCCTCCTTAGTTGTGTGTTTAGGGTAACACTTTTCTAAGGGGGGTGGAATGTTGGGATCCTCCCTAGGGTGTAATGCAAGGCCAAAGGGCTTATTATCTACCATGTGGTTTGGACATGGTGAGATTGTTTGGAGGGTGTGATACGTCTAATGAAGAATATGAAGGGTGATTTATTATGAGTAAGCATTTTGGTTTTGGTGCCTCATGTCTATGAGAGCTTATATAATGGAATTTAGAAACAATGGTATTCAAGTGCAAGGAAATTCTTGGTGCTTGGCGTAATTGAGATTAGTTTAGTGTGGCTACAGAAAAGATGACTTCCATTTATTTTGAAATAGACATAGAGTGCAATGCCCTTGGTACAACTGGGATTGGTTTGGGTAAACATTTGTAGTAGCGCCACTTATTATGGTGATATAAATAGTTTGAAGAACTTGATCAAACATGGTGCCTTGCACCCACTTGCATATTAATTGCCTTGCTATTCATTTGTTTTGGTGTCTAATCCGTTAGATAGTAGACATGATACATTTATTATGTGATCAGGATGCCAAGTTTCACTTCGCATTTGGTCTTTTGTAGATGATATATTAGAGACTATTCATGCCTTGTACTCTCATAAGGTAATCGTGAGATGGGATGAAAATGTCTTTGGTTTGCAATATGACCTTGATGTACTTGACATGGAAACACTAGATTTTGACATATTAACAATGGAGAATAAGAGCCTTAATATATCTGACTTGAATGGTTGGACATCTCCGTAAATTACAAATGAATGCAAACCATGCCGTTGTTTTGTGTGTTAGTTATAGATATTTGCTAGACCACATTTTTGAGCTTGTATAAAGCATATTGATTGATATGTAGTCAAACAAGAATTGGGCCATGTGTTAATTTCTTTAAACCTAGTTGCAAATTTACTATTTCAAAAAATAATCACATATCTGAAATAAACAAACTTTATAATTTGAGTTGTAACAATAAATATTCTAGGTTTTTAACCAAATAAACAACAAAAGCAAAAATAACTGAAACTAATTACGTGCAATCACATGCAATAGAAAATAACACAAATATACCCTGGGAAGCCTACTGTGGGTAAAACTAGCAAACGTTGGGCTTCTTATTCAGCTTTAGGAGAAATATTGTCTTAAAACAATTACACAAGAATTTGCTTTGGAAAATACCCAACAAAAGATCTTAACCCTCTTTCTTTCAGTTGATTCTCGTATGACTCGCATGCAATGTCCAACAAAAAAGTTTTGCTCACAAAGAAACTTGATCTCTCAGCCAAAGAAAAAACTTGACCTCTTTGTTGATCTCGCTTTGTTCTGATCTTGCTCTTGCTAGCTTGATCTAGCCTTTTTTCGCTCTCGCTGCCAAATACTGCACTTCACTGAATCCCAACTTGTGCCAAATAGAATGTGCATCTCCTTTGGCTCGAACCTCCTATTAAAAAGATCAAACCCTAATCTCAAGCGAAATCCGTAATCTCAATGGTTGAGATTAGATATCACTTTACTGAGACCAACAACTACAACTTAATTTGTCATTGACTTATTTTCCCTTTTATGAAAAGGTACCAAACAATTAAATTAAATTGTTGTCTAAAGTCTTGACTTAGGAAATCCATTAATTAACTGTTGTAGGAGATAATTAAGGTGATTTGTTGCATGTCATGGCACCTGATGTTGAATTTTGTAGCTCAGAAAGTACTTCTAGTATTGTGTCTTGACTACAAGGACCTTGATTTGCCTCGTTAGGAGCTTGCATTCAACATGTAGAGTGTGTAAGTGAGTTGCGCACATGTTAATGTGATGTGCATGCTCCTAACGATAGGATAATTAACTAATTAATGTCACTTATCTTCAATTAACTTGACGAGTTAATTTTGGCCGTCAATCTTAGCCTAGGAAAGTTATAAATTAAGCCTAATGTGAGGTGCTAAGAGTCAAGACACATAACATTAGCACAATATTGAGAGCGGCTTCTCAATGAGTGTGTGCTGGGTTCGAGAAAGTGTAGCGAGGTTGGTGATCAATATTGTATTTTCTAAACTGGACCATTATCCCTGGTACTAGATCCCAAGTACGTCCCTTGATTAATTTATTAATGAAGAACTGGTGATTGGGCAAAAATCTGTTTATGTGTGTGTGATTCAGATCAAGTAATTTTTGCTTCTGCTATATTTTTATGAGTTAGTGTTAAAATTGGACAACTAGGTCCAAACTCCATGTTGTGATGCTCAGATGAAGACACCAATATTTTTATTGGGTTCCTCTTTCGAAGAGGTGCAAGATCGATCTAAAGATCATCTTGATCTGATGAGTAGAACATTTATTTTGAATTTATTTTTAATACTTTCAAAATATGTGCGAATCGACCTTAGGTTTACACCCCCCGACAAATGTGTCCTTTGTAATATTCCCATTTTTGGTATCATCCATGACAGGGCTAGGAGGGACTTCCAGAGTTAGGAGCAGACAGGTCACATGTACAGATTGGTGCTATCAGTGGGCTCAGGAGCTTTTTGGAGGAGTTTTGAGGAGTTTCCATGGTGTTCGGAGGCATTCGCTTGATATACTCCACCATCCGAGCAGTTTGGCTTTCGTTCCAATGCATTCCGATAACTTTCGGAATTTTGAGTTATTTATGGGCTTAACTCAGCTGATTATGCTCAAGGTGGCATTCCGGGAGGAATACACGATGGAACACCTTAGTGTAATAGCTCATTGGAACCGGGACGAGGAGACCTACACGATGGGACAGTTAGACAGAGATTTCAGTGACCGGAGGAGGCGTGGTAGCCGATTTACCCTTTTCTGCATTAAAAGGGAATATTTTATAATATTTTAATAAAAGGGAAAAGTGCTCCATAAATAAAATAATAATAAAATAATGCTCTAGAAGGCTCCAAGGGATCTATAAAAGGAAGGGAGGAGACCATTGGGAGACATCTTTGGAGTAGATCATTTGCTTGTGTATGAGAGGTTTGAGGACGTGGTTCGCTACTTCAGCCGTAGCCCCAGGACGGAAACCCTCGGGTGATTTGTGAGTGTTGGACGAAAACCCAACTCTCTTGAGGAGACTTCACTTAGGAGTTTCACAGAGCTTCAGAGTTTGGTGTGAGGATCATTCAGATCTTCAACTAGGGCTTCATCAGTTTCAGTGGGTTCAGTTTCAGCTGTTGCCGGAGGGAGAGTGCAGCAGTGCAGTTTGTGGCCAATACAGTTCAACAGCTTATCTTGGTGGCCAGTTTTCTATCTCAGCATTATCTGGGTCAGATCTATATGTAAACCCTTCCTATTATCTATAATAAAAGCTGAGAGTTTCCTTCTGTTCTATATGGTATTGGATTGCAGTGTTTCCTGTCATTTATTTTACATGGCAATCTTCTGTTGAATAAAAGTTTATTTTACGGCAAATTATGGTATTCCATATTTTTCTGCATTTTTAGTTAAAATATCCCATCCGGGATATTACAGTGGTATCAGAGTTGGTGATCTTGCCAGCCTGAGGGTTTAGGGAGATTAATTTCATTTAGCCGGAAATTCTGAAAAGGCCACTCTAGGTTTCCCCTTGCAATTGTTGGAGGTGTTGTGGCACTAAAATTTCCAAGGGGCGAGATCCTTACCTCAAGGGTTAATATTCTGAGTATAATTCATTGTTACAGATAAATTTCAAAGGTTTATTTTTGCAATAGTGCCAAGTGATACTGCCAGAGAAAATTCCTATTTACAAAATGTTGGAATGTAAATAGTAGAGATAAAACAAATTTGTGATGAAACCTCTACGCTGAAGGTCAATGATGTGTGGACCATTGTCAAACCATGTTAGAGACGGAAGATAGGAAACCGTCTGAAATTTCCTGAGAAACACAGTGGATCAGTGGTTAGATTGTCAGGTAAAAATTTCTTTCAAGGGTGCAGCCACCGTAAATTTGAAGGGAATCGAATGAGTTATGTGGAGTGGAATATCCACCTGTATGATCGAATGACGGATTCAGAAGGAGTCAGGGTTAGTTGGGGCTGATTTCCATTGGGCGACAGCGCTGCTGGGAATAATGAGTGTATTGAACCGAGTGCATAGAAATTCAATCAGAACACATTCTTCCCGAGACGTGAGGAATTTATATGGGGTTGTTTGCAATATGTGAGAAGGCCGCTTGAAGTCGCTGCAGGTGGAGGTATATTGGCGTTGGCGGCACCAGTAGAATTTCAAACAGCCGCCAGAACCAAATTCCGCAGGGGTCAAATGCTGACGGAAATATTACCCGAGTCTTGGACAAAGGACAACTGGCTACGGAGGCACGTAACACCGTTAGGAAGACTGTGATCCACCTTAGCAAAAAGGGAAGGAGCCGCCATCAAAGTAGGTGCCGTGAAGGCTGGAAAGCAGCAACGTGAATCCAGGGTCGACAGACGACAAAATATTTCTTTAATTTGACGTCTCTCTGCAAGGGCCGTGAAGGATCGTTGGAAATTAACGTTGGAGTCAGCATTACTTGTGGTTGCTGTGCTATCGTATTTTTGTTTCAGGTGTATCATCCAAGCGTTGCAAGTGGAAAAACGACCATGTTACAGCGTTCCAATGCATTCATTAAAACGATGAAGTAGCTTAGGATCAATTCAGCTGCCAATTAAGCACTTACATATTTCTATTGGTACACGTTTTGCACAAATTTATCCCAGCCACCATCATTTGAATGCTTGTGTAATGGCCTGACTGGAAGCCAATGTGGAGCGAATTATCTCTGTAGGGAGTTGAGTTACAAAGGTAGATTTTTTTATTTTTTTATTTTTATTTTTTATTTTTTTTATTTTTTTGTTGTTGTTTGTTTGGAAAAAGACACGCATATGTTATCCCTTGGCTGAGCGTATGTATAGTGGCCAAATTGTTGGAATTAAAAGGGACAGATCCCACATATTCCTATTTTGCGTTGTGAGGGAAGATGTTGTGACCTTCAGTTTTGAGCATTCATAAATAGCCTTCAGCTGAGTTGGCACTGTGAATATTCTGTGGGATACATCACCGCAGCAAATACAACCTCAGTTGAATAGCAAGTGTGGACACTAGTACAGGTGGTAATTTGTCACTGTTGTATGTTTGTCCCTTCACAATTCGTGCTTCGGCCACATGTTCATGCGGGTTCCCCACTGGTGTCTTGGTATTAGTGGAATATGTGAAAAATGAAGAGGTTGCTGATATCAGAAATCAAGAACTGAAGCAGAACAATATCACTATCAGCGGGACCATCCAAATTACCAGGTTCTCGAAATCCCTTGCTCACTTGTAATATTTGATAGTAAAGCAAATTATATCAGTGTTTTCTGAGTTTGTAATCAGTCTTCTGTCTATGCTGATGTGGTAAGCATCGTTATCTTGCCCTGTCCATTGCTGTAAACAAATATATATATATATATATATATATATATATATATATTCTGAGCTTGAAAATATAGATATTAGTTGTTGGTTAGGGCTGAATGCATCATTGTGAACCATCACTCCTCTAAAATTGGCAAACTTAGAAAAATGCATTAAACTCAGGAAAACAGTGGTCTTTCCATTGGCTGAACCATGGAGGAACTTCTAAACAGATTGATGAAAATAAAAGCAGAAAACCAGAGAACAAATCAGAACAGTAGACCCTTCTCCAAGAAGGTACATAATTTGCTCAAACAAGAGCATCCGAGGAATATACAAAGGGAGAAAGAAGTGGGAAATTGGCTGTATGTACAGGGGATGCAATTGAAGAGTGGGAAGTTAGAAAATGACTTTCCCGTGTTAGAGGAACTGGAATCCTGTCTTTCGAAGGTACAACGATCTGATTGGTGTTTGAATTGGGCTTTGAAGCCAGCTATGCTTGTATTAATACAAGCCAGATTTTTAGAACATCCAAGTGAGAGAGTCCAACTGATAGTTGCCTCTTGTTTCAGCGATATCTTGAGGTTAACAGCCCCCTACCTTCCCTACAATGATGATATTATGAGAAGAATTTGCAGATTGATAGTAGGAACCCTTCAGGATTTGGACAACTATGCAGGCTCTACACTTAGGAGGAAGCTTAAGGTTTTAGAAGTCATGGCCATGACCCGGACTCAAGAGATCATGTTTGACTTGGAGTGTGATGACTTGATTTTGCAGATGTTCCGATGCTTCTTTAGCGTTAGGAAACATCATCCTGATACTGTCATAGCACACATGCAGTCCATCTTGTCATCATGTATGAGAGGCCCTGAGACCATTTGCCGGAAGTTGCAGACTAGGTTGCTGAGCATTTGGAGGAGAAAGCGGTTGGTCTCGCCTGCGGCTAATGAGCTAGCCCAAGGGCTAGTTGAGCAGAACATTGAGCTTCTCAGGAGACAGTTGACCAGGGAGGAGCAGCTCCAGTTTGGTCGGTCAGGCAGCAGAAATGAGCTGAGGAGGAAGGGACTTTGCTTCATTTGCAAAGAACCTTGGGGGCCTGATCACTCATGTGTGAGAGATGCAGATGAGGTGGCAGAGGTAGAGCAGGTAGACATTCCATCCGTATGCCAGGGTGAAGGCTCTTCGGTAGATGAGTCCATGGGATCAGTTGAGGATGCTTCTAGGGAGCGAGAGCAGCCATGCAGAGATGATGATGACAGTAGACCAGAGCTGTGTTCTAGTGTGCAGGGTGAGCAGTCAGGGGACTGTATAGGTGATACTCTGGGTGATGATTCACTTGTGACGATTCAGCTAGAGCAGCATATGATGGAGCCTGAGTCAGCAGAGGAGGACACTATGGACATCAGGCATGACATTCCCTTGGGTGAGATCCAGATGGGCACCCACATTGAGCCTATGATAGATATGCAGCTAACATTGGGGTCAGCCTTTGAGGAGGAGCAGTCAGATGCGCAGACACCAGTTGCAGATCCATATCCTCTAGAGACATTGGAGGTCGATGGGATAGCTTTGCAGGGAGCTAGGGCACTAGCAGGTACAGAGGTATTGGATGATGGTCGCAGACAGCGGTATCATCGGCTTCGGACGGACCTTCGAGTTTTGAGAGAGAAGGCCATGTCAGTACGGGAGGCCATTTTGTTGCAGGATCAGGAGCTGGAGGGTATGAAAGTGACTTGTGCCAAGTCGGCGGCCAAGTTGGTCTGCATTGGGGAACGACTAGATTCCCTGATGGTACAATCAGAGGGCAAGTTGGAGCATCCATCTTTGGGCCGACACATTGATGAGGTGTCGATAGATGTACCCGCAGTCAGCAGAGCTGCAGTATTTTCAGTGAGTAGTACTCTCCAGGAGTACATCGATGGGGCTTGTAGCATATCTTGCCCACTTTGGCCCATTATAGGGAGAGGGGCTTCTTCCTACAGGCAACTTTCTTTGACAGATAGGGCAGATCAGTGTGAGTCTATTATGGGCTGGCAGCGACACTCTAGGCATATTCCATCTGCAGTTGTTGCTACATCGGATTCTTCTTCCAGGATGGACTGGCGGGAGATCCTGAGTTGGTACCCTCTTGGTGGTACAGTATTCTTCGTAGGGAGCATAGCAGAGCAGGGGCCCTTAGACATAGTTGCTGTTACAGGTTCCAGTTGGCAGGAGGGCACCGATTGTCGTTACTTCAGGACTCCTTCCCGATTTCAAGAGAGCAGGATCAGCGTGGGATTGAGCCAGGAGTTGGATTGGAGAGAGGTGATGAGTTGGTATGCAGTTGGTGGAGCAGCTTATACAGTTATAGGTACAGCACAACAGGGGCTAGGTAGCATTGATGCTTGTTGGCCGACTTCACTTCATGGGGCATCAGCTATAGTCAGAGGCAGTGTGCAGCCCGAGCCGTGGGACTTGGGCGATGATTGGCCAGGGTGGCGATGGGATCCAGGAGGATTGTTTGTTGACTGGGACAGAGAGAGATCAGTTTGGGATCCCGGCATTGAGGGGTCTGTTCTGAGAGGTTTGACACAGGTGCATAGCAGCACCCAGAGGTTGGTATGGGATCCAGGCATTGGGTCTGAGATGCGGCGGGCCAATAGAGTGGTCCACATATTCCGATTGCTTGAGGGCAAGCAATCTTGGGGCGGGAGGTCTGTAATATTCCCATTTTTGGTATCATCCATGACAGGGCTAGGAGGGACTTCCAGAGTTAGGAGCAGACAGGTCACATGTACAGATTGGTGCTATCAGTGGGCTCAGGAGCTTTTCAGAGGAGTTTTGAGGAGTTTTCATGATGTCTGGAGGCATTCGCTTGATATACTCCATCATCCGAGCAGTTTGGCTTTCGTTCCAATGCATTCCGATAACTTTCGGAATTTTGAGTTATTTATGGGCTTAACTTAGCTGATTATGCTCAAGGTGGCATTCCGGGAAGAATACACGATGGAACACCTTAGTGTAATAGCTCATTGGAACCGGGACGAGGAGACCTACACGATGGGACAGTTAGACAGAGATTTCAGTGACCGGAGGAGGCGTGGTAGCCGATATACCCTTTTCTGCATTAAAAAGGAATATCTTATAATATTTTAATAAAAGGGAAAAGTGCTCCATAAATAAAATAATAATAAAATAATGCTCTAGAAGGCTCCAAGGGATCTATAAAAGGAAGGGAGGAGACCATTGAGAGACATCTTTGGGATAGATCATTTTATTGTGTATGAGAGGTTTGAGAACGTGGATTCTCTACTTCAGCCGTAGCCCCAGGACGGAAACCCTCGGGTGATTTGTGAGTGTTGGACGAAAACCCAACTCTCTTGAGGAGACTTCACTTAGGAGTTTCACAGAGCTTCAGAGTTTGGTGTGAGGATCATTCAGATCTTCAACTAGGGCTTCATCAGTTTCAGCTGTTGCCGGAGGGAGAGTGCAGCAGTGCAGTTTGTGGCCAGTACAGTTCAACAGCTTATCTTGGTGGCCAGTTTTCTATCTCAGCATTATCTGGGTCAGATCTATATGTAAACCCTTCCTATTATCTATAATAAAAGCTGAGAGTTTCCTTCTGTTCTATATGGTATTGGATTGCAGTGTTTCCTGTCATTTATTTTACATGGCAATCTTCTATTGAATAAAAGTTTATTTTACGGCAAATTATGGTATTCCGTATTTTTCTGCATTTTTAGTTAAAATATCCCATCCGGGATATTAGAGTCACACACCCTCAGTGATTGATATAAATAGAGTCAACGTTGGAGGACATTTCAATCATCTCATCACACATCCTCATGATCTAGATCTGGATGCCGTAAATATGGATGATGCCGTAAATCTGGATGATGCCGGAAATGGATGCTGTAAATATGGATGATGCCGGAAATGGATGCCGTAAATATGGATGATGCCGTAAATCTGGACGTGGGATTCTTTTGTTGAATTATGTTGATTTTTGATGAGCTGTCTTTAAGGGCTGTGTGTGTGACACTTCTGGTTGGCTGACCGTATTGAGAATTTGCTGGTTGAAGCATCCTGCTCACTGCCGTAACGCACCAACACACTTATATTTTTCTGGCTTGTCTTCTGTCAATCTACTGGTATGTTCTATCAGCACTTTACTTTCTTGTTTATGTGATTGCTGACTAACATTGGGGATAAAAGTAAAGTTGCATCAAGCATAGAACATCTTCAAAAATTTACAGTTAGGAATTTGGCATTGTATTCGTTCCACTTATTAATTGCTGAGAGTGGAATACCGGGTACTGGGTTTTGAAAGTCTAACATGGTATCAAAGCCAAAACTTTGAATTGATCTTAGGATCACAAGAAGCCGGGTTTGTGTCCGAGTGTGGGAGCCAGGTTGGCTCAAATCATATGAATGGAATTTTTTTTAAGGGCCGAGCGAAACTTTTATTTTACGAGCGTTTTTTTTGGGTCAAACATTTTTTTTTTCAATTAAAAAAGAAGTAGCAAAAATGCTTGCTTTTTTAAAAGAAAAAAAATGTGGGTATGGGTGGCCAACTACACACCAACCATCGGAAGTACCTGTGGGGGGCAACCGACAGGCCACCACAACCACTTCCGTGGATTGAACCGACAGCACGACCACAGTTTGGTAGGGAACCTCAAGGTTGAGAACACAATGAAGCAGAGAGCCACGAGCACACAAGTGAACGTGGACCAATTGACAGGGGAAGGTTAATGGGCCAGGAACAAAAAAACCGATAGGCCGACAACCAGTGGGATATACAGATCGTGTAGGCACCAGGGCTAAGGTCGAGCAAACATAAGTGATCAACTAGATGGGGCCAAAAAATGCCGCGCAGGTGGAAGCTGCGACAGGGTTGTCGGGCTAAGAGTGTTTTTAGTGTGTAGTGACAATGGATAGCATAAGCACACCAACCGATAGACATAGCCAATAGACCCAACAAGATTAGATGGCTGCGACAGTGAGACAATAAAGTTAGGCAGACAAGATAATAGTGTGAGATGGGATCTGCATGAGTGGACTATGGAGGAGTTTAGCAGTGCTGTCGGGACAGGGAAGCCGAGGACAATTTGGTTGAAAATTTAAGGACAGGATTGACCGAGTAACAAGGCAGATCAAACCAACTAGACAAAGACCTCATTTCGTTGAGGTGATCGTTTGATTGATCTGTGATTGTGGCCGTAGAGGGCCACAAAATTAAATTAAATAATAATTATTTTACTGTTATACTTCGAAGTGTTTGGGCAACATCGACGATTTTCTGGCAGGGAGAAAGAAGGCTCCAAGTAGCCTTAGGAAATGTTCAATAATTTTGGGTAGCGGGCAACATGCTTGGGCAATGTGCAGAAGGTGAAAAATTAATTGTTGGTCAATTTGACAGAGATGGCTACTGGGCTATGTTACAAGGACAAGTTGGACGGGGTGGGAAATTTTAGCCCGTGGAAGGAGTATATTGTTCTACTATTTGAGGAGCAGGAGTTGCGGGACATCGTGGAGAAGGTCGTCCCAATTCCTTCAGATCCTACTTAGTTTGTTGTGTTTAAGATAAATGTGAAGGCCAAGAGAATAATCTTGGACTCCATTAGGAATCATGTTATACCTCGTGTGACAAGGAAGAAGTATGCCTATGAGATGTGGGGATCCTTAACGAAGTTGTACCAAACTACAAACCAAAATAGGAAGATGGTGTTGAACGAGAAAATGGGAGATGCCAAAATGTTTAAAACTGACATAGTTGCATCATACCTTACCGGGATCACTTAGATTAGAGATGATTTGGCAACAGTGGGGTAATGATTGATGGTGAGGAGTTAGTCAGATCAACCTTGAGTGGCTTTCCTATGAAGTGGGATACCTTTGTTGATGGGATTGTCACATAGGAGAATTTGTTGAGTTGGGATAGATTGTGGGATGATTTAGTACAAGAGGAGACAAGGAGACATTCCAAAACTGCAGGCCAACATGATGGTAAGGATGATAAGAATTTTGCTCTTGCTGGAAAGGGCAAAGGTAAAGTAAAGGGAGGTGGGGGATCTGCTTCTGTGAAAGACATGAGAAAATTGAAGTGCTTTGCATGTCACAAGAGTGGTCACTATGCCAGCCAGTGTCCTCACAGAGGATTAGGTGGTTGCATTAACATCAACTGAGATTGATGACTTTATGGGGAAATTCGCGAAGTAATTTTTTCTAGTTAACTATGTTTATGACAATGTATTATTGTGTGTGAGGAGAGTGGGTTATGGCTAGTGGACAATAGAGTGTCCAGTCACATGACAGGGATGAGGTTAGTGTTCCACAGTGTCTCAGAGAGAGAATTAGGTTGCCATGTGAGTTGTGGAGCTAGCACCATGCATGTAATGAAGGGGGTTGGATGTGTCAGATTCTAGCTAGACTCAGGAGGATTTTTGGAGGTGACAGGGATGTTGTTTGTTCTAGGATTGATGGTATACGTGTTCTCAGTATGAACCTTGGAGGATGTTGGATATAAAGTTTTGTTTTGGGATGGATAGGTGCTTCTATATTCAAAGGGAGCGACCTTGGATGCAGCTGTAGTGCTTGGCATCAGATAGGGGCAGTCATATAGGTTGCTTGGACAACCTGTGGGTATATCTGAGGGAATCTTTGATACCGGAACAATGTCAGTTGCTGAGAGGGGGCAGGTGGCAAGGAAGAGTGATTCTTTAGGTACTATTAGGAGCCTCATTTGGTATGATTTAACATTGTTTAGTACCAGGATCCTTAGAGCATGGTTGGATGTGACAGGTTCTTAGCTTAGGTTTCAGATCAGGTAGCAGGACAAGTTTCAGTGTGAGAGGGAGCAACTATAGATACTAAGATGGGTTTGGAGACAAATTCAGGTGGAGGAGGTTCTTCCAGAAGTACCTCCCTTTCTAAGAGGGAGTGTTGAGCATTGTAGCTCAGAAGGTACTTATAGTCTTGTGCCTTAACTAGAAGGACCTTGATTTGCTTCATTAGGAGCAAGTATTCGACATGCAAAGTGTGCAAGTGAGTTGCACGCATGTTGATGTGATGTGCATGTAGGGAAAGCTAATTTTATGATTTGTACTTTAGTTAAAGTAGAGAAAGCTAAAATTAGGATAGTTAACTAAAGTAATGTCACTTATCTTCAGTTAACTTGGCGAGCTAAGTTTGGTCATCAATCTTAGCCTAGGAAAGTTATAAAATGAGCCTAATGTGAGATGCTGAGACACATAACATTAGCACAAGATTGACAAAGGCTTTTTAGTGAGCGCGTGCTAGGTTCGAGAAAGTGCAGCGAGACTGGTGATCATTATTGTATTTTCTCAGTTGGGCCATTATCCGTGGTATGGGAGCCCAATTAAGTTATGTGATTAATTTATTAATGCAGAACTGGTGATTGGACATAAATCTGTTTCTGTGTGTGATTCAGATCGAGTAATTTTGCTTCCACTATATTTTTATTTGTTAGGAATCCAGTGGTGTATTCGTTCCGCTTATTAATTGATGGGAATCGAATACTAGGTGCTGGGTTCGGAAAGTCTAACACCTGATCTATGTACAATCACCTTCCAAGCTACAATCTCAACACTCCATCTTAGCGAGTTTTACTTGCTTAGATGTACCGAGCAGGGAATGAAGACACCATGGCCCAAAGGACAAGGTGCCAATCAATTTTTTTCAAATTCTGAGGTCATCAGGGAAATTTTGCCCCTTTCTCTCTCTCTCTCTCTCTTCTTCTCTCTCCTTCTATCTTCGAAAGTGATTCCCATGCCTCATAGAAGTCTTTGACTTATAATATAAGCACACGCCTTCATTTAAGGCATATCTCGAAGGATAATACACATTATTTGAGCCTTTATTGGAGCTATTTTTTGAGGATCCGTCCACCTTTTTCCTAGCCGTTTGAGCATTGTACATAATTAAATCATGTTGCTGGAGAACCAAATGATGGAGAAAAATTCAGGTCACATTGCCATGCAATCGCAAGTGGAACTTTTTGTCATCTAGGGCCAAAACGACCCCGCTTGACTACATCGATGCAACATTTTTTCCTTTATTGGGGTTTTACAAAAAAAGAAAAGAAAAAGTTTTGACTTAGCCTCCAAGCATTTTGTGGATGGCAAGTCACTTGGTTTGTGGCAAACCAGGGAGGAATTTTTGAACAACCTCATTTATAAATATAGGCCTTCTCCTTGGAAAATCATTGTGATCTAGTTGAGCTTTTTAATAAAATGTGAATTTTTTCATGAGACAAAAAGATTTATATGTGAATTCTCTTATTTTGCTTGGTTGATAAATAATTATTCAAAGGTGTTAAACACCATGTTGAAGCACACACATGGTGTATGAGGAAGAAGAATGCCAACACAAGAGAAACAACACACAATGAAAGATAAGCGTGAGGCTTTCTTATTTTTCCATTATACAAAGATGTACATTTATGGTACAATGGTGTGACTCTTGGTTTCATATTCCAAGGTCACTTGGACTCCATTGTGACTTTTCACATTCCACACCTACCCATGTAGGATTAGGTGTTCCAACATCCCCCCTTAATCCGAAGGGGTATGTGTGAGTCCAAGAAAAGAGTTGTAATACAAATCTGCAAAGTATACATGGCAGCACTTGGGCTGAATCAACTCTCTGAAATGTTGGAAAAAAGAGGTGGTTTTAGGATGACCACAAACACTGGAACGCAATACGTGTTGCAGTTCCCGGAACTCTTCCAAAACTGGCAAGAAGCTGAAGGCTTCTGCTAGAGGAATTGTCCCTCATATAAAAGGGAGACCTTCGACCTAAAAGAAGGGAGGTCTATGACCTGTGGTGGTTTTAGGTTGTCCACCAACCAAAGATGATGGTTTTAGGTTATCCACCAACCGAAAATGATGGTTTTAGGTTATCCACCAACCAAAGATGATGGTTTTAGGTTATCCACCAACCGAAAATGATGGTTTTAGGTTATCCACCAACCGAAAGTATGCTCATGGGCATCCGTATCTCTGGCTACATCTCTGAATCCGGAATGACGAATTGTGGCTCAGGCTCGCTTGAACTGCTGGCTACAACTCTGAACATGGAATGAGAGATTGTGGCTCAGGCTCGCTTGATTTGTCGTCGAAGCTTGTACATGACCACCATTTCCCCCCCTGTCAGGGACAAGGTGAGATGATGGCGAAAACTCAACTGCAAGTTTGCTCAATATCCGTGAACAAGTTCTAACATGTGTCGTAAACATCTTCTTGGCTATTGATGCCCATTGCCAAGAAGCGATCCATCCAAGATGAATCTTGGTTCTTGCAGGAGGCTTGTTTCTGAAGCATCTGTCTGAAGAATGGGTGTGCCGACCACAGTGCTTGCATGGATGAAGATCAAAATAGTGATCTTTCATATGGCCAACTCGATCACGGTGTTGGCATTTCTCAATATGTTGTGGAAGTGGAACAGGATCTGGAACAGCTGCTGGTGAACTGTCATACAAGAATCCAGCACTCTGAAATATGATGGGCTTGGTGTAGTCTGGAATATGAAAGGTCACATCCTTGTCATATCCAAGACCAGTTCGGTGCTTGTTGTGGACAAGCTCTTCCCAAGGTCTGATGATGGGCTTGAGAAGTGCAGGTTGAGTGGTTGCATCTGCATGTACATATGTTCTAGTGCAAGGAACTGAATGTGGATCAACTGCAACTTTATCTTCTTTCTTCTGAAGGGAGTCTTTCACAATCTTCTGAACAGAAACAGGTTCAGAATGGTGACTCTTCTGCTGAAGTTCATCTTGTTGGAGCTGAGATTCCAACTGCAAAAACTCAATCTTCTCTTGTGCATCTAGCAAACAACTCTGAATGTTACATAGAGCATCCTTGCTCATTTTTATCACATCATCAACATTTGAATGAATGAGGTTATTCAACAACACTAATACCTCATTGATTTTGGCCATTTCAACAACTTAGGCTCAAAAAATGAAGGGTGTCAGCTTCAACCGAAAATGCACCCGTTTACAATGTGATGCAACAAGAAATACAAATGACTCAAGAGAACTTCCAACTATGGAAATCTCAAAGTACAAAATATGCTCCTCAAATGATGGAGGGCAATCAACAATGACTTATATCAACAATTTCCAACAACTCAAATACTGATTGCAACTATGAAGAAGCAATACAATGTCAACTCAATACAATATTTCTGCAAAATATGTGCAGCTGAAAACATGTGCAAGAATCTTTTTATGGCAGCTGAATTTTCTTCTTCAAATAGCTGTTTTCAATGATGGCAAACTTGTCTTCAAATGTCAATTCTTCAAAAAATCACCCTTCAAATCAATGCCACAAATCACAATGTAAATCTGCAAATTTCAGTCCATGTGCTCCTCATATGCCATTTTCCATTTTCTGTTGTTCATAACTCCTCTCTTTCCTCTCTCTCTCTGCTGTTTTTTTTTTTTTTTTTTTTTTAATTAATTGAAAATTAATTGAAAATAATTTAATGGGAATAGTTAAAAATGGGGAAGGGAATTAAAAATGGAGGGAATTAAAAGTGGAATGGAAATTAAAATGGGAGAGGAGGAAATATTAAAATGGAAAGGGAATTTATATGGAATGGGAAATATTAATGGGAGAAGAGGGGATATTAATTTAAAAGGAAAAGGGAGGTTTTAATAAAAAGTCGAATTTAAAAAGTAGTGGAGAGAAATGTATTGAAAAGGGAGAGGGTTATTATAAATGGGAGGGAAGGGAATAAAAATCGATTTAAAAAAAAAAGGGAGCAATATTATTTACAGGCAGATTGGAGGCGTAAGTGGTAAGGGGAAGTGTCTTTGAGGATGGGAGGGACGCTGCGTTGGGAGGAGGAGGCTGGCGTATGGCGCACAGTTACGAGCAGGAGGGGACGGCGAGAGCGTTGGAAAGAGGGAAGGACTGTGCGGTGAGCGGAGTGATAGAAGCGGGTTAGAGTATGGGTATAGGGAGAACAGATTGTGATATAGAGAGCCGAGGGGTGTATGCAGTTATGGGTTGAGCACGGCCTCGATGCAGAGCGTTTGAGAGCCGAGGGTGGAGTTCTGCGTAGAGTGCAGAGGGAGAGGTGTATAAGGGGTCGTGGTAAGGAAATCGGTGGTTGCAGTGGCGTCGGGAGATAAGGCCGAAAGGCCACAACGCAGAGCCAATGGGGGGTATGAAGGGCTCGGGTAAGGAAAAGCGTAGTGATGTAAGGAATGGAGCATAAGGGTAGCGTAGTGCTGTAAGGAATGGAGCATAAGGTGTGGAAGGGGGAGCGGTGTGGTTGTGTTGGAGAGGGGATAGGAGCGCTCACGCAGTCGGTAGGGAGAGCCTAATGTGTAGAGGCCGTGGTAGATAGGGGATGTGAGAGGGGAGTGTAAGGTAATGCGTGGTAAGGGAATGGCGTGGGGATTGAACTGATTTGCAGAGTATGGCTGGAGCGATAAGGGTTGCAGGGATTTTTTTTGTTTTTTTTGTTTTTATTTTTTATTTTTTATTATTAATAAAACAACAGAGAGATAAGCCAGAGAAATGCAGAATTTTTCCAAATGTATAACAGCTGGTAAAAATTGTAGAAATGGGGGCAACAGTACAAATTTGAAGTACTGAAATGCAATAGCAGATTGCCAATAAACCCATAAATTTTTCCAATAGCTCAGCAGCAAAAAAACTCAAAATTCTTTTCCATTAAAAAGCCAGAAACTTCTACTTCAGAAACTCTCTTTAAACAGTGTTTTCCAGCAACTCTTCAATGCAGAAATTAATAGAAATTGCAGGAAAAATGAGAATGAAAACCTTCAGATGGGCAGTGCTGCCTTTCTTCAAAACCACTGCTGCTCTTCTTCAAAACAAATTCTGAATGCTGATCTTTCTTCTGAATGCTGCTCCTCCTTCAAAACACTTCTGAATGCCGCAAAATGTCTGCAAAATCACTACTGCAAAAACTCTCTAAATGCTGCAAAAACTCTCTAAATGCTGCAAAAATGCCAAGAATTTTGCAGATATGCATAGGCCATAGACACAAATGGCTCATTCAAAGTGGAGCAGGGCTAGCAATCGCCCGCTCTGATACCATGTTAAACACCATGTTGAAGCACACACATGGTGTATGAGGAAGAAGAATGCACACACAAGAGAAACAACACACAATGAAAGATAAGCGTGAGGCTTTCTTATTTTTCCATTATACAAAGATGTACATTTATAGTACAATGGTGTGACTCTTGGTTTCATATTCCAAGAGGTCAGGAATATGACTTTTCGCATTCCACACCTACCCATGTAGGATTAGGTGTTCCAACAAAAGGCAATTTATGTAGATCTTAAAGTTGTGAAAATTTCAAGTCTAAAATCTTATTGCAATAACTGAAATTAATACTTCTAATTGTTAATTAATTAACAATTTAATTGCTATATCAAATATCGAATAAATCACATTGCAACCTTCACAAATAAAATTGTGGAAAATAATAGTGCTGGAAATTGAGAAATATTCTAGCGCACAAAACTATGACATAATTATTTTTGGAAAAATGTCCCAGAAAAAAGTAAAAACCCAATGTGGGTGAATCGGTGCAACAACTGAGGGTTTTTATTATCATGCAACAGTGAAATAGTTTGAGTACAATCTAGATGCCAAATACTGGCTATCTTGTAGAGAAAATACTAGCAAAAATGATTTGAGGGAAATTACCCTCACTATGAGCAATCCCGGCTCTTGACTGCCACTGAAAAGATAGCCGTTCAACTAGGCCTGCGCAGGCTCTGTGTCACACTGAATTTGCCTATCACGACTCGCATGTGCTGCTTGAATCGATTACCAATCTAACCGTCTTGCCTGCTGCTGACTAGGAAAATGTTTCTCCGACACTTTGGGATCCCTTCCTGACCTCTGGAACTGAAGACGTCTTCTCCTCAGCAAAAATCAAACTGCCCTTTGGGGGTCTGTGCTGCCTCTTTGTAGCCTCATGGAGAAAATCTCGGCCTCTCTGCAAAGTACTCATTGGATCTGGAAAAATTTTCCTCCAGCTTCACTGTCCATGCCGCTCTCTGTCTCTGCTTCCCTTCTGAAGCCCAGACTCTTCCGGCAACTGCTGCTACTCTCTGGAAAATTAGACTCTCCAAGGAAATCGACCTAAAGTGTATGTTCTCCATCTACCCATCGACTTGTTCTTATAGTCTTTTGTTGGACCTCCAACTACTTATTTTTGGGTAGCACTGGATGTGCTCTAGCTCCGAAACTTTGTGGAGGGGATAAGACACATGAGATCTCCAAGACCCAAAAATCATTTGGAGAAATTCCACCCGGAGCTTAAGTTATTCAAATAATTAATTATTTTAATGGAGTCCCCAAGTCTAACTTAGGGAAATTGAATAATTAAAGTGAATTAATTTAAACATGTGGGTGAGAATGTTCTAAGTGACAAGGATCAAGCCTTTTCTAATCCTAGCCGTTGATTAGAGATTAGATCACGACTGTTGAATGTTTAACATGAAAAGTTTTAAAAGAAGGCTCAGGGTCAGTTGGAGAACACACACAGAGTGGCAACACTTGAGCTAAGTCGAAATTTTGGGGTGCGGTTTGTTGAGAATTTTCGAGTGAGCTAGCGGTGCAGCGAGGGGTAGTTCCGCAGTGGGATTTCTGAGTCCAAGGCCGAGAATAAAATAGCAGAGAGGCAGATCCGTACCACAGAGCAGCGCAGGCCCAAGAGGGGTGATGCAGAGGCAGCATAGGGGTGACACAGAGGCAGCGTAAGCCTAGGAGGGGTGACGCAGAGCCAGAAGGGCTCACGTAGAGGGACGCATGCTCAGCCAGGGTGACACTGTCACTTAGTGACTAGCGCTGGGGTTTTAGTGGGCCATATAGGGCTCGTATTCAGCAGATCTGAAAGGGTGACGTAGGGATTGCGTAGGCACCTCTGGGGTGCTTCATTCTGAGTTGAATCAACCATAATATCTATCTCCAGAAATAGAGGTACATTTGCCAGCATTTTCTATGTTGGGTAAACCACTGTTGGTACCCTATTTTGTATTCATAAATCTGCATAATAATAAAAACCCTCAAGAGCTGCTACATTGGTTTTATCGCATTGGTTTTTTCGGGGACATTTGTTCGAAAAATCTTGTGTGTCCTTTGTCGAACGTGATTAATTCTTCAGTACTTGATCTGTATATTTATGTAGGTTGCAGTGTATTTACTTTGATGTTTTATTGGATATTCAAAAAAATAACTTGTTAAGTAAATCAAACAAGTAGGAGAAGTAAATCAGATTACTGCAGTAGGGTTTTTGTTTAGTAAATTCAAATTTTTTCACATGGTATCAGAGCTGCTGGAGATCAGGGAGAGCTGAAGGCATCAGCGAAGAGGCGAAGTTTTTGCTGTAGGAAGGTGACTGTGACAACACAAATCCAGGAAGAGGCAGTGCAACACCAGAGGGACAACGCAGACTTAGAGGGGAGACGCAGAGCCAGTCTAGCTCACTCAGAGTTGACGCAGAGGTTCAAGCAAGCCTAGATTGGTGACGCAGTCCGAGAGGAGGTAACACTGTGCCAGTTGCCGTGGCTGGAAGTGCAGTTTGGTTCTTCGAAAGTTGTTGGTGGGGCATTGTTCTGTCGGTGTAGAACAATGTCTAGTAGGGTTGACAAAGTAAGGGGAAGCAATTCCTTAGCAAACTTTCTTGCCAAGAAGTTTGAGATCTGATCAGTGGAGTGATTGGAGAGGGTTGATTCGACAACAGTTGGTGGATGATTTCCGGGAGGGAAATCACTTGTTAGAGGGAGCATATTCTCTAGAGGGTTTCTAGCGCCAAGAAACCCAGATCTGAGTCCTTTGCTGAGGGTAACAACAGAAGAAGGGAGAAGAGTATTCGCTTCAACAACTTTTGAGCAGAGATGGCCGCACATGGATTGAGGGATCATGATAGGTTGGATCGAGTATCCAACTTCGTCGTTTGGAAGGCCAAAATCCTGTTAGTTCTAGATGAATATCGTATCAAAGATAATGCCGAGAAGGTTGTAGCTTTTCCTGTTGATGCTGATCCATTGAAGAAGTATGAGGAAGCGCAAGCAAGGGCGAAGCGCTTGATTATGGACAGGGTCAAGGATCATGTGGTCCCACACATTGTTGAAAGAACACGACAAATGAGATGTGGACAACGTTGACCTCAATGTATCAAGGGACTTCTGTCCAAAGGAGAATGCTTCTGAAGAATCAACTTAGACTATTTCAAATGCATAAGGGAGAGGAAATCGATCCCTTCCTCATTAGACTGAAGGTGATTCGTGATCAACTGGTTGCTATGGGGGCCACTCCTCATGAGGGTCTATTGGTCAGGACCGCCCTGAATGCAGTGTCTGAAGAGTGGGAGACCTTTGTCCAAGGCATTTTGGGCAGAGCGACACTTCCAAATTGGGAAGATATATGGGCAGCTCTTCGACAAGAAGAGATCTAGAGGATGACCAAGGCGGGCAGCACCAGCGACGGAATCAAGATCAAGAAGGAGGAGGAGGAAGATGTAGCTCTCGCATCTAAGGGACAACAGGGGCAGTGAGGGAAGAAGAAGAGAGACCTTTCAAAGGTCAGGTGCTTCAGATGTGGTGAACTAGGACATTTCGCCACTACTTGTCCTCAGAAGAAGAAGGGCAAGGAAGATTCAGATTCAAAGGCTATAGAAACGAAGGGCGATGATGGGAGTGATGACGATGTGGCTATGAGTGCTCATGTGCCTCGAGAGAAGAGGTGGGGCGACATAGATCTATAGACTGAGCTATAGATGGTGGAGTGGGCAAGATCCTTGAGGTGCCCAAACTCTTGGATCACATATGAGCTACAGGAGCCCTTAATGATAGTAGTAGGATGATTGGAGTTGGTTGGTGCAGAGGATTATGGAGGCACATTGGTGTGAAATTTTCAATCTGAAAATGCTATTGCAATGATTGATTTATTTCGCCTACTTATTTATAATAAGTTATTTACAAATGCTTTAGTAAATTTTGAAATAAATACAGCTGCAACATTCACTTAATCTTAAATCAGAAGAACAAATAGAACAAGCATAACACAAATAGAAACAACCACATGAACATAGTTATTTTTGGACAATTGTCCCTGGAAAAACCTAATCTGGGAAAACAGGTGCAGCAGATGAGGGTTTATATCAATATTTCAGCAGTGAAAAGATCGTTTACAGAATATATGACGAGCAAATATTTAGCATAGACATGAGATGAATTTTCTGAACACCTTGGAAGAATTCCCGACACAAGGTAGGCACTTCTCCCTCTGTGTCACGTTACATGGCCCCTCTGCCCAGTCACTGCGCTGCACTGCGTCACTCTGCGTGGTGAGTTAGTGCTGCTGCTCCTCTGCATCTCCTGCCTTCCTTCTCTTCGTCTTTGCTGACCTCTCCCTCCTTCTGTCTCTGCAACCCAGCCTCTACAACCTCACCCTATGAAATCGAATTCTCTTACTTCAGAATCGATTTCGTTCAGGTACTGAGAATGTGCCTGATTTGCTTTCCAAATGACCCTCAAGCCTTCTCTTATAGTCTTCTCGTTGATGAATCAACGACCCAGATTATATCCTTAATTAATGGCTCAGATTAAAAGATGACTTGATCTTCATTTTCTAGAAGATTCACACTCTGCTTTAGTAATACCTTTTAATTATTTAATTTCCCTAAGTTTAGACTTAGGGATCACTTTAAAATAATTAATTATTTTAATAAAGCATGATCCGAGTGGAATTTCTACAAACAATTTTTGGGTTATCTGGAATACTATGTCCAAGCCTCTTCCCAAAATATGAGACTTGGAACACTTTCCCATGCTACAAAATCAACAATTGGCAGTGTTAGGACGCTGAAGACTAGATCAGCGCAGAGCAGAGGTAGCAATAGCGTAGAAGCAGCAACACAGAGGTATATGGGATTTCAACAGCATAGAGGCAATGCTTACGCGGTGCTAGGTAGCAACAACGCAGAGGCAGTAGAGGGTTAGCGCAAATTAGCAGTAGAGGGTGTTTTAGTATCAAGTGCAGCCAGACTGACTTGTCTGTCAAAGTTTTGGGTGATGTCCTTCAGCTGCTTAACTCTCAGCAACTGAGTTGTAGTGCAGCAGTTAGCAGTGGCAGTGCTAGGGGAAACATGATGCAACATTTGAGAGGGAGCTGCAGTACAGGCGAGGCAGTGTTAGTGGCAGTGACATGGGCAGCAGTATAGAAGGCAACAACGCAGTGGATGAGGGGCAACAAGCCAAGCATCAGCAGCGCAGGGGACCGATGCCGTGGATCAGGGTGATGCTTCAGGTTGAAGTGTTGCTAGAGCACATTCCTCGCTAAGAGGGAGTGTTGATTTTTGGGTAGTATTAGATGTGCTCTAGCTCTAAAACTTTGTGGAGGAGGGACTAGGACACATGAGATCTCCAAGACCCATAAATCATTTGGAGAAATTCCACTCAGAGCTCAAGTTATTAAAATAATTAATTATTTTAATGGAGTCCCTAAGTATAACTTAGGGAAATTAAATAATTAAAGTGAATTAATTTAAACATGTGGGTGAGAATGTTCTAAGTGATGAGGATCAAGTCTTTTCTAATCCTAGCCGTTGATTAGATATTAGATCACGACCGTTGAATGTTCAACAGGAAAAGTATTAAAGGAAGGCTTGGGTTCAGTTGGAGAACGCACATAGAGTGGCATCACTCGAGCTAAGTCGAAATTATGGGGCGCGATTTGCTGAGAATTTTCGAGTGACCTTGCAGTGCAGCGAGGGGTAGTTCGACAGTGGGATTTCTGAGTCCAAGGCCGAGAATACAATAGTAGAGAGGCAAATCCGTACCATAGAGCAGCACAGGCCCAGGAGGGGTGATGCAGAGGCAATGTAGGCCCAGGAGGGGTGACACAGAGGCTGTGTAAGCCCATGAGGGGTGACGCAGAGCCAAAAGGGCTCACACAGAGGGACACAGGCCCAACCAGGGTGACACAGTCACTCAGTGACCAACTCTAGGGTTTCAGTGGGCCAGATAGGGCTCATATTCAACAGATTTGAAAGGGTGACGCAGCCACATTGAAGAGTGACGTAGGGACTGCGTAGGCACCTGTGGGGTGCTTCATCTGTGTTGAATCAGCCATAATATCTATCTCCAGAAATAGAGGTACATGTACTGCGATTTTCTCTGTTGGGTAAACCCAATGTTGCACGAAGCGGGGATGTTTTTTGGAAGCGGATACGCGGAAGCGTCATTTCCCAAAAATCTAGGAAGCGAAGCGTCTCAGAACCGTCTACTATATATATATATATATATTTATATTTTTTTCCATTTATATTAAAAAAAACATCCAAAATACCAAACTAGTTGTAGAAGATATGAAAACATGTATATTTGTATACAAATCAAGATAGATATGGCATCGAGTGTACATCAATGGTTAGTTATTCGAGCATCAACAATCTAGAATCTAGATTCTTCTCCTCTTGTCTCACCTTTGCCTCTACCTCTATTGTCCAAGGATATTAGTCAACATTTCCCAATTTTAATCAAACTACCTAATCCAAGCCTTAAAATATTGTGGAAAAGGCTTAACGTGCTTGATAAATGATTTTGACTTGATTGAAAGGTAATTTTTTGGTAAGGGCATGACAAAGGAGTTCAACAATTAACATCACCAACACTAGCATACATGAGCACATAGAGGGCTTGGTGCTCTTGATTAAATGCCAATCACATGCCCTCATACATGATATAATCTAATGAAAAGCCACAATCTCATTGATCCTGAATTCCTTAAAATTGTTAAGTTTGTTGAATTTTGAATAGGATATGAAATTCTATTTTCTCCATATGAAGCCCGATGGGGCTAGAACCACTCTCAAACATCCTAAGTCATTTCATGGTAATGTTAAAAATTTAAGTAAAAGGATGAAAATGAAAGATAAAGGAGAATGTCTCTTTTATTAAAAAAATTTAACATTACCATGACGGGGCATCTAGGAAGCATCTAAGGAGCATCAAGGGAGCACCTTGGGAGTGTTCGGGAAGCCCCATCCCAACTTAAGTCAAAGATTTTTTTTTAAAACAATTTAGAACCCCAGGGAACTGCCCATCTCCCTCTGGATCCACTGGTGATCTGCACGGATCCGTGCCCAAACCTCCATGGATCCCCAACGGATCCTTTTTTGGTTTCACGGATCGGGCTTGCGTGGTTCCTGATTTCCAGGATCGCCTCAAAACTGTGGAATCGCAGATCTAATTTTCGGATCTGCGGTTCCGTCGGAGGATCGCCCAAGGATCGGTACGGGACGCGGTTTCGACCTTGGATCCTTGTGGGGTAAACCACTGCTGGTACCCTAGTTTGTATTCAGAAATATGCATAATAATAAAAACCCTCAAGAGCTGCTACATCGGTTTTCCCGCATTGCGTTTTTCTGGAGACATTTGTCTGAAAAATCTTGTGTGCCCTTTGTCGAATGTGCTTAATTCTTAAGTACTTGATCTGTATATTTGTGTAGGCTGCAGTGTATTTATTTTGATGTTTTACTGGATAATTCAGAAAAATAACTTGTTAAGTAAGTCAAACAAGTAGGAGAAGTAAATCAGATTACTGCAGTAGGGTTTTTGTTTAGTAAATTCAGAAATTTTCACACCAATGACCAAGATTAAAACTTAATCAAGGGCTAAGATCATATCAGAGTTGATCTGTGTGAGTTTCTAGATGATTCACACCTTATCTCAATTAATACTAATTAATTAACCAGATTTCCTAAGTTTAGACTTAGGAAATATTAAAAAATAGTCTAATAATCTAATTGAGACACTTCTAGGTGGAATTTCTAGAAACGATTTCTGGGTTATTGAGAACACCCGTGTTTTAGCCTCTCCTCAAAGTTTGCAGACTAGAACACCTTTGATGCTACAAAAACTACTCTCGCTCTTATCTAGGAAGTTGATCTAGTGCTCCACCACTGCTACAACACCCTGTTTCTGTATCACGCTCTGTCATGCCTCTGTTGTCTAGCCACTATGACTGCCTGCCACTGCCCACCAACCACTGCGCAACTCTGATGCTCCATCTGTGTTACTGCTGACATTGCTATACTATTGCCAACTCTACATCTGCATTACAACTCCCTCTCATCTGTTGTTGCTGCAACCGCACATGAGAAGCATTCGAAATACTGAATCAATTGTTTCTCTATGTTACATCTGTCTCTTGAGGATTTGACTGCTACTAGCCTTTGTTCTGCTACCACTAGGCCTCCTGCTCTGCTGCTGACTCTGCTACCGAGCTTCTTGCTATGCTGTCAACATTGCTCTGCGCTCCCCAACACTTGACTGCAACTAGTCTGCAACTGCCAGCCTGGAATTTGACTGCATCAACTGACACTGATCCATCCTTATATTGAATACTGTGGGCCCCCGTAGCAGGGTAATGATCCTTGAGGAGGACACCTCAATGGATCTTGCCCATCCTCTACAACTCCGGGACTATAACTCTATATCGCCCCACCTCTCTCCTGGAGTTATAGCTGCAAACATAGCGAAATCTTCATAGCCTAAAGGACAACTTGTATATCTCTGTAGACGCTGTCGCCTGGTCCTGCTTCCCCTGCTTGTCCTTCTTCCTAAGAGCACACTGCATACTGTATTGGCCAAGCTCACCACACTTGAAGCACTTGACCTTGGACAAGTCCTTCTTCTTTTTCTCCCTCTGTCCTTGACTGGGACACTTGGTTGTTAGGGCCACATTCTCCTCTTCACCCTTCGTGCCCTTGCTGATGCTCTTGCTAATGGTACTGTTACCCACCACTTCGTGGGTGATATCCCTAGGAGAAATTTTTTCTGGAAGATGGTGCTCAGCTGACAGCCAAGAACCCCTTACAGCCACCAACTAGCTCGTTGTGCCATTTCTCTGCCACTTGAGCTAGCCATATGGTCCCTTACCCACCTGTCGTGCTTGTATGTTTGAAGGTGGGCCTCCAAAACCTAAAGGTATGTCTTGTCATTTGGTAATTGAGTATTGAGTTTGCTTATCATGGACACTCGTGGGCATGGATTAATGGGGGGATTCAGCGGAAAGAGTGGGCCAGGTTTGTGCCTTTTTCCCCTAGAACTCTTTTGGATGTTACCCTTGGATCTTAGTCCTGTAGGATCTCCTTTATTGACCATTGGGTTCTAGGGTAGGACTACATGGGAAACCCCGTTTTTGGTTGCGTGGTCCCACTTCCCCATCCACATTTATCACTTCCCTTTTGTTTATTATAACCCCATCTATCATCTTTCCCACCTGGGTCCACATTTCTTCACTAGGTCCACATAGGGTTAGCCTCTCCTTCCCCTTGTCCACACCTTGGGTCGGGCTTGGAACGATGCCTCAGAGGTTGAAGCAGCTGAAAAGAAAAATTAAATGCATAAATGGCCATATTTAACAGGAAAATGTACCACAAGATGCAACAGATGGTCGGGACAAACATATTTAGCATGTGGGCAAAAGCCAATGCATGAGCTTTACCCCATACCCATGGCCATCACCTTGGTTCCATAGGCCCTATATGAGCCTCCTTTATTATTCAAGAACCCATGATTGTTCCAACCCTTGGTGGGCAATGAACAACCCTACCTAAATAGGGTTGTTCGATTAATCAAAGAAAAATCAAGAAAATGCAAAAGACATATAAAGAAGGGTGGAAAAGTCAAGGCCAGGGCACCGCATGTACCACGATTGCTCCCTCCTATACATTATATACCAAAGTGTGGGCTTCCTTTTTTCTGGCTACCCTTGTGCCTTAATATGCGGCCCAAGATTGCCCCTTTCATTCCCTATTCCATTCACTTGTTTGTCACATGCCACCACCATTTGAAGGATGTACCTTAAACATACTATCCCTTCTAAAGGTAGAAACCACCTAATAAGGTATTTGGTTAACCCCCACCTTTGGAGCTTGGAGACATTAGCACATGCCGAAGCCCACTATGGAAGGGAATGTCATTATGAAGTGTCCACTTGTTGTCCATCGTTTGTAAACTCTTTTACTCAATTACTTTAATGACTTGTTGTGCTAGAGGGCTAGGGGACACATTTGATCTTATGCAGGATTACAGATGGTTCCCATTTTGAGTTTGGTCTCCCTATACAGGTTCCTAACTCTCCAGAGGGCTACATTGGCACATTTAGGGTGTGTGCAGAGAGCCATGGGCCTCCACAACAGTAGACAACACTCCATGGATTCTTAGAGATGTTCAAAGATTGCTCGAGATTTACCTATTGGACGAGGAAGATGCACTTGGTTCACCACGCCTAACTGGCCCCACAGTTGTACCATGCACTTGGTGGATGACCCAGGACTTGTATGCTGATGTGGCATCACTCACACCATCATCCGAGCCCTCACAGACGGTCTACAGGCATCTTCGACCTACTTGGAGACCCATGGGGTTATTAGTGCCCACAACCATAGGGAGCACCATAGGTATATTCTTTGGAGAACAAGGGGCCAACCTCTTGTCCATCATTTTTGAGAGTCCTATTCATCATTATGGCACTTATGGACTTTATTAGGCCCCTTAGAGGGCCTATCGACATGTATTATTCATTATTCAACCTCTTGAGAGGCTTATTATTTTGTTTATGAGCTAGTTTGGTAGGCTTGTCACCAAAAGTTAGTTATTTTGCACTTTATTTTATTTTAGGGGCTAATGTAATCCTAATTAGCTAAATCAAACTCCTAAGAAGTGTATAAATAGAAGTGATGTGAATTCATTTTGAATTTTCACTTGGATTGGATCATTATCTCTCTTGAGATTTTCACTATTCCTTCTTAGTTGACGAAGATTTAGAGCATGGATGGATTTTGATGTTTGGATTATCTTTTCTTGTCTTGGAGCTTCTTGATTGGCAAATTTATTGATGGTTGGATATATTCTCTTACATGTGAGTACAACTTAATGCGATTTTCTTTTACTTTGTCACATGCATTGATGATGCGATTTTCGCTATTTTAGGGTTAATTGCTGCATGCATTTACTGCAAGGTTGTGGAATTATGTTTCTATATAACATTTCTCTATGTATGGGCCATGTATGTTGAAGAAATTTTCCTAGAGATAATTCTATCTTGATAAGCCATCTCAATTTGCAAAACAAAGTATAAATTCTTTAAGGTTATTCTCATTTGCCCTAATTCTAAGCGAAGTTGTCCTTGGAGCCTCCTTGAGCTAGAAATGAAGTCCATTCTCACTATTCTTCTTGACTCCATTCTCCCCAAAGGATTAGGCATTGGTACACCATAAGGTGGTCATCCTAAAACCATTTTTCTTCACCTTTCCTTCTTCACTCTAGGTCTAGCCACGCTGGGTCACATAGGGCATCATTTTCCCGACAAACTACCCATAGAAAAAAATCGATCTCTTGGCCTCTCATGCGCTAGTGTGTCTTCAAGGTCTCCTCCAAATTTGAGGAAATTCCGATAGTGGGATTGTGGGATATCCCAATCCCCAACCCTAAGACCGATCTTTTCCCTGGGTTCCCCTAGGCTAGTACCTCATAGGAATCTTTTGGCACCTCTAAGTGAAAATTCTTTCTTAGATTCCTTTCTCCTCCTTATTTAGGTCAAGATCATCATTGATTGCTAAATTCCCTCCACTTAACCTAAACTGGGTCCACTTGGTCTCGTGTGGTCCCATCTCTCATCAAAGTCATTTCTTCAAAAACAACTTGGGAATCCAAGTTTTGCAAGGATTTTAGGGATTGGGAAGCTCCTTCACAAGTCGTACTCCCCTAGCCTAGCCCTTAAATCCTCACCCCCCTATCCTAGATGACCTTGTACCTTGCTTAAGAAGTAAGCAAGTTCCATTCTTGAGTCTCTCCCAGGAAAGGATCATTGCGGTCACTCCATATCCATTTTGCTTTCTCTATCCTTCATAAGTGACTCTCTATATACCGGGTCTCCTCCCATCGGTGGAAGTCCGTAAAGAGAAGGGAGCCTTAGCTGGGGTGATAGTGGGCTAAGTCTCCATTGTTGCCCTTGACTTAGCAGTTGCCCCTTTAGGTTTCTCTTTTAGGTCCCCTACTAGTTTGAGTGGTAATAGGTTCTCTTCAACAGAGCACTCAACTCCTCTTGCTGTAGGTCAGGCCACATCTTGTCCCATCTAGGCAATGTGTCTCTGCCCAAGATACTTTGGACAAACACCTGCCACTCCTCTGAGAGACTGTTTAGTGCCAACTGTACAAGTTTTGTTGATTAAGGTGCCTCCCCAATGATTGTTAGTTGAACTCGGACCTCCTAAATCTTGGTGAGATAGGAATCTATGCTTTCACCCTTCATCATCTCGATGCACCTCAACTTCTCCTGCAAAAACATCTTTTGTTGCTCGAAAGTGCCCTAATATAGTTGGACGAGAGCATCCCACATTTCCTTGGTTGTTCCCTTTTCTACCACATGTGAGACTACATGATCTTTGGACTCCATCTAGGATCAGTCTCTTCACCTTCGCCATCTCTTTCCTGTATTCCTTGAGTTGATCAACATCCTAGGGCACTGCTACCACATTGTCCACATAGGCTTTCAGCCATGTTCGTCCAAGAGGAAGGTCATCCTGGCCTTCCAGATGACAAAGCTGGAGGCTCCCTCCAACATATCTTGGTCTCTAAGCCCGACTGTGGCCATCTCTAATCTACAAAGCTTTATCTTTACTTGGAATCTTTAGCAAGCATTTACTCCTTGGCAATGGTTTCATCTCAATACTTGTGAATCTATATTTATTTATGTGCTAATTGAACTTGTACATTTACTTGGATGTTATACTTTAAAGTGTATCAATTTTGTAATTAACTCCTAGGAAAACTAGCTAGCTTGAAGCTAGCTGAACCTTATGCAACTTTAGGGTCCACGCTTCTTTGCTTCGCTAAGAGTAAGCCTAGATGGAGGAGTTGAGAATTGAATGAAAACTTCAACTAGAAACTTGCCCCCAAGGTCACACCAAGTGGAGTTAAAGATTTTCTCCACGATAATCTCAAGTGTGGGGTAAGGCGACAACAAGGAATATGGGTTGATTGCCCTTAATCGTCTTTTTATTGTGGAGTTGAGAAGCCTTATTCCTGAGTCTGAATTGTTCAAGATAAGTATTGGGATGCTAGGGATTTTTTGGCAAGATTTGGTATGGAGTTTTGGTCACATCCTTTCCTAGGATGACCCTTGATGTTCATATTTGATGCTTCATCAACAAGATATGTTATTCCTGACCCTCAAGGTGAGATGGGTGTCCATTGATGTGGAGGATCTATGGGTGCGTTGCCACACAATCTAGCAGGGGTACCTAAGGGACAACTGCTAGACCAAATGACAACAATGGGACAAAGAGCCATTGTCGCCTCCGTTAGTGTCCCTTGCTCTTTACGAACTTTCACTAATGGGAGGAGTCCCGGTATGAAGGAAATCACTCAAAATGATAGGGTCGATGATAAGGTCAGAAGTGATTTCCAAGGCCCATTCAAAGAGAGGCCAAATTTAGGGCTCAATGCTTCAGGAGAAGCTAAGGGCTCTTTAAGAAAAACCATGAGGAAGACCTAGACTTAGGGTTAGGGATATTCAATAATAAATAGTGTGCCTATGATCAAGACTCCCAAGGTGAGGAAAAAGCTCTCTACGGGTTTTGCAAGATGACTCTTTTTCAAAATAGGGTTTTAACTCCACTACAGAGGCCTAGAAAGAAATCCAAGCGAGACCTAGGGTTTTCGAGTAGTTGTGGGAGGAAATCCTCCAATATGATCACTAGGTCAAGCTTAGGATAAGGAAGGGTCAAGAATGATTGATTTTTCTTGAGGTTTATGTGCAAATGACCCTTTAGAGGACCACCAACCATAAAAGTTCAACGTGAGCTACCAAAGATGTAGCTAGGGCTTGAGTTTTCTTGCAAACCGACTGTGGGAATTGCTCTGGACTCGGAGGGTCACTAGAGGATGTTGATTTTTGGTAGCATCAGAAGTGCTCTAAGTTTCAAACTTTGTGGAGAGACTTAGGCACATGTATTCCAAAGAACCCAAAAATCGTTTGTGGAAATTCCACTCGGAATATGTTTTATTAAAATAATTAATTATTTTAATGGAGACACTAAGTCTAAACTTAGGAAATTAAATAATTAAAGGGTATTAATAAAACTGAGTGAAAATCTTCTAGAGAACATGGATCAAGTCAAGTTATGATCTTAGCTGTTGATTAGGGATCTAATCTCGAACGTTGATATCTCAACGAGAAGACTATAAAGGGAGGCTTGAGGGTCATTTCGAAGACACACCAGTGCAGATACTCAGTTGTCCAAGTAAAATCGATTTTCTCAGTGGCTGAAGTTCGGCAAGAGAAAATCGATCCAAAGGGAGAGTTGCAGGTGGAGGAGACACAAAGAGGGTTCAACATCAATCCAGGGTGCAAGAGCAGGTGACACAGTAGTAGGAAGGGACAACGCGGAAGCAGGAAGGGAACAACGCAGAGGTGACGCAGTTCTGCACAGTCTCCATGTAGAGCCAACATAGTGGTGAAGCATGAGGGCCAAGAGAGTCCTTCCGGGGTCATTTCTCATCAGAAAATTTAGTGAGAAAATTCTCCAATTTCTCTTTGTTACTGTTGATTGTAAATTATACAAGAAGATTTTGCTGAAGAATAACAGAAAACCTCATCTGCTGCATCGGTTTTCCCACATTGGGTTTTTTCGGGGACAATTGTCCAAAATATCTGTGTCATTCTTGTGTTAGTATTTCCTTATTGTTTTGTTCAATGATTATATGGTGAAGTTTGCATTTGAATTTATTTCGATATTTACTGAAGAGATTTATGCAAATAACTTATTTCTGAATAATAAGTAGAAGAAATAACATTAGATAATGCAGTAGGATTTCAAGTTGGAATTTTCACATGGTATCAGAGCAGGTTTAGGCAAGAAAGCATGAGGGTCTATGCCAAAAGGATCTCGTGGTGCTGCCTTGGCAACAAATCATACTTTAAAGGGGCTTACTCATTCCTTCTGCAGAAACTGCCAGAGAAAGGAAAAACACGGAAAAGATGGAAGATCGAGTTGTCAGAGTTGGCTTCTAGGCTGGAAAAAGAATGTGCGTGTTTATCTAGCACTGCATCATCAAATGATTGGTATATTGATAGCGGGGCTTCAACTCATATGACTGAAGAAAGAGATCATTTCTCTAGCTATCAAGAAGAACAGATGGACTTCCAAATTACTATGGGAAACAAGACAAAGTGTACCCCTTTGGGAAAAGGGATCATAGCATTTCAGACAGAAGCATGAGAGAGTCTCTGAGCCACTAATTTGAGCAGCATGTGCCAGGTATGGGAATGAATTTACTTTCAGTGTCTCAATTGCAGGACAAGGGATACGATGGATACTTTATCGAAAGAAAAGTCTACATCAAACATCCAAGCTGGAAGAAGAAGGCTCAGATTGGGACTCGAAGCAATAGACTATACAAGTTGCAGCTCGAGTCTCCAATGGCACTGGTAGGCAGCAATCTAGGCGGCGAGTCAGATCTGAATGAACTATGGCACAGACGAATGGGGCATCTGCACCATGGAGCTCTTAGAATGCTAAGAGAAACTGTTGGAAATACTGAGAGGGGATTGAATCAATATTTCTTTTCAATTGTTAGTTTACCAGTTAGATCACTTATAATTAGAACACAAAATGAATAATGATGGAATAGATACTTTTATTAATGATATAGGGCTCCAACCCTAGATGAACACTCCAATCTTCCTGGCTCCAACCTGTATTGTGCCAAGCACCGACTTGGTCTTTCCAAGGCTTAAACCTTGTCAATTTGAGGCAACAACCTCTAGGGCTCCAACCCTATCTTCACTTCATCAAAATATGTTTGGTTATTCTCCACGGCTCCCAAAGTTTTCTTCAACGAGCCCTGCCACACTTAGTCTCCACGTCACATCATCAATTACAACCTTTTCTTCTTAGAAGGTGTCACCACTGCTCTTCATCGTACCCAAATAATTTCTCCAAGTTACCTCATGATGGCTTCATCAATGCATCATCGTCTTCCAAGATCACTCAAGGCTTCTGAACAAAATATCTTCAATTTGGAACCTTCTTCACCCTCATTCCATGAGGGGTTTAGACATGCATTAACACCAAATCCTTAACAAGTTACTTCAACAAGACTTCACGTCTTCAAGATGTTTTCAAATGGTTCCAAAATTAACTCGAAGTCTTCAACACAACAAAAATATGTCTTTCAATTCCCTTATAATCCCTTAGAGACAAGGTAGAGGATTGTCTGATTTCTAGGCAGTGATCCAAGCCTCCAAAAACTGTTTCCAAAGATTTCTGCAAATTCTGGTTCTAGTCTTCACAAGTTTTGCATAAGAAATTGCTTCCAAAAATGTCACTCATGTTTGCTTCTGGTCTGCAATACCCAGCTCCAAAGAATGTCTTCACCGACTGCTTTAATAGTAGACAAAAATGTCTCTTAATTATGCTTTCTAAACTGCTTCAAATACAACTTCATATACTTTCAGAAAACACCCTCTAGAATTGTCTTCAAAAAACACTTAACAACTGCACATTGGGTGTCTTATTGCTCATATTTGGTTTATACATGCTTGTCATTTTGGAGTAGAAGTGATTTTATTTAGTGCTGTCCTAAATTTATCTTAACATTGGATTCTTGATTTGGGTAGCATTGGATGTGCTCAAAGTCTCAAAATTTGCAAGGAGGCTTAGACATGTATTCCAAAGAACCCAAAAATCGTTTTTGAAATTCCACTTAGAGTGTTTTATTAAAATAGTTAATTATTTTTAAAGAGACACTAAGTCCAAACTTAAGAAAATAAAATAATTAAAGGGTATTAATAAAACAGAGTGCGAATCTTCTAGAGAAGACAAAGATTGAGTCAAAAGTTAATCTTAGCCGTTGATTAACGATTTAATCTTGGTCGTTGAACTCTCAACGAGAAGATTATAAGGACTTGAATGGTCATTTCGAAAACACACGGAGAGGATCAAGAGATCAAAATTCTTTAGTGAGCTGCTCAGGGAGAAAATCCATCAAGAGATCTTTGTAGAGAGGGGCAGTGATTCCGGTTTGAAGAATTCTTGATCCAGAGAGGTCATAACAGAGGAGGCAGCAAAAGCCACAGAGAGCAGTGCAGAGCCAGTGACACAGAGGCTACGCAGGCACTGCACAGAGCTGGGAGGGAGTTTTTGTTGAGGAGACAACAAAGGGTTAGTGCCAGTTCCCGACGGGAGTTTCTAGAGACTAGAAGATTCCAGTTTCTAGCCAACAGAGAGATCTAACGCAAAGACAGAGTAACTTTAGTTGTGACGTAGAGACTGCGTGGGTGATGCAGTCACTGTACAGAGGCAGTGCAGAGCAGATCATTTCGGGTGCAGGTCAGTGCTGGATTCCCATGGCAGAGTGAGATTTGTCTCACGAGATTTTGCTTGTCAGATTTCTCTGTATGATTTGTCAGATTCGACAATCATAGATTTGTACTCAGAATTTATTGCATAGTATATAAAACCTCAACTGCTGCACTGGTTTTCCCGGATGGGGTTTTTTTTCGGGGACATTGGTCCAAAAACAACTATATCAGATGTGTCTATGATTTACTCTTGTTCAGATTTTGTTTCTGCACTTGTATTTTTCCGCAGTTAATTTGTGACGGCTGTAGTGTAAGAGATTTCGCTGTTTACAATATAAATTGTAAATAATTTGTTTAAAGGAATTAACAAATAGAAGATTTCACATCAGTTGCTGCAATAGGATTCCGTGTAATATGAATTTTCACATGGTATTAGAGCTTGTTTAATAGTGTAGGAGGAGCAAAAGAGCAGATACAGTATATCCAATGTTTAAGGAGAAGCCGGGGATCAAAGAGCTACGTAAGAAACATATTGATCTCCTAGGTGATTACGCAGTCCAAGCCAGGAGGGCTAGTTGCTGCAAGGAAATCTCTCTCTGAGTGAGCCAACAGAGAAGTAGGATTTTCCAGTTTGCAGATTGCTAGAGGTAGAGGGAGCATTGCAGTAGTTTCAGCGCAAATCAACAGCGAGAGGGATGCAATTTCTATGTAGCTGTGATTGCTGGCGCAAAAGTGTTAGGAGAGAGTAGCTGAAGTCATTTTGGGGGTTTATGACCTTAGAGAGTTTCATGCCCAAGAAACTCTGATTCCTCGTGTAGAAGCAACATAGTTTGTGAACCATTTGGCTTGCTCTAGTAGGGAGTGTGTAGATCCAGCTGCACAGAGGGTTAGAGGCATCAGATCGACAACGAGTGGGGGATTTTCTTCCTCAGAGAATTCCTAGTTGGGGAATTCTAATTCTTGGAAGCTGAGCAACAATATTGTGTAGCAGATCTACCATCTCCCGCAGGGAGTGCATAGGCAAGGCCAACAACTACGCAGAGGAGAGAGAGGGAGCTAGTTCGATTTTATTTTTAGATGGTAGAGATGGCAACAAGTGAGCTAAGAGATCAAGATCGGTTGGAGGGATCCTCCAACTATGTGATCTGGCAGGCAAGGATCATATAGGGCATGTCTCAAATCTATTCTCTACTGTCTTATAGCAAGCAAGAAAATGGATTTATAAATGAAAACTAGGGAACAAAACACAGAGAGAGACACTATACCATTCTACCAAGTCATGGAATCCAACAACAATCCTCTTTCATCATCCAAGAACATCCAAAAAACTATCCAAAAGCATGAGACAAGTATTTCTTCCAAAGCTTGTATGACCATATATTGCTTCTATTCATCAAGTTCAGCCTTGTTTACAATGAAAGCCTTTGGAATATATAGGCCAAAGTGAGGAAAACCTCTTAGTCCAACTTGCAATCTCATTGGCCTATCCAAAATATCTGATTTTGTCTTTGAGGCTTTGCAAAGCCCAAGGCACAAAATATCTAATAAAATATCTCAAAAATGCTAAAAAAGGGAAATAAATTGACTTTTCCTAACTAACCATGTACAAAAATAGCTAAACGCACATGAGGAAAAGTCACTTTTGAAAAGTGCATTTTTTACAAAAATACTCAAAAAATACATTAGCAAAAGGTCCGCTGACTTGCCGGCAACTTTTGGAGGCCTTCCCGATGTCGAAACGAGGCTCATGATGGCTCGTTGGAAAGCTCTGAGTGTCTACTTTCTGAAAATGTTTAGTTTGCTTCCAACTGACCACTAGAAGTCCTCCAAAAACAGGCATGTATGTAAAAACCCAAAAAATAAGCCTTGCTGATAAACGGGGCATAGTGTAGAAAAAGTGAGTGTTTTTCGCCATCTTGGGGGAGCAAATGATCTTCAATTGATCTGAAAATAGCTGAGTATGTGCCCCTGAAATTATGGCATCCAATGATACCATTTTCATCCTTTGAGGATGCCCCAAATTGAAATGGTGATGCCCATGAGTTTTGGCCAAAAACCCAAAAATGACAAAAAACCAAAATTTGTCGAATTTTGCCCAAACTTGGCGAGCATGACCCTCAAGGGTTTTCAGAAACATGTTGTGAAGCCGAGGCCAAAATTTGGAGCCTTGAGGTGTCTTTCCTCAATTTTGGTGCCGGGCGCTTCCCTTTAGCCTCCTTGAGTTTTTCTTGAGCGGCCTTTAATTTCCGCAAGGCAAACTAATTTAGCTTTTTATAATGCCCGGTCATTCTCTGTTGAAGGTCCAAGTCTCTATTTGCCTTCTCCAATTTATTCTCCAAGTGATCATTAACTCTCTCAAGCCATGCTTCCCAATTGTTCTCTATCTCTTGTTTGAACAATGTTGTGAAAGGGGTAGATTGGAGAAGGGCATCTTCTTCTTCCCTTTGTTTCTCAAGGGCCTTTTTGAGCCCCATGGTTCTTGGCCTCTTTTGCCTGGGCTGATCTTCGCCTTCGCTCTCATCGAACTCACCTATGAGTTCTTCCAATCTCACTTGTGCTTTGGAGGCCTCCTTTTTGTATTTGATGGCCCGTGTCTCATATACAGCCATATGGACACTCATCTGCTTGTTTTGAACTTGCAAAAAGTGATTGAAATTCCTAGCCCTATCAAGATCAGTCCTCAAAGCATCAATTTGGTTTTCTCTATGGATCAAAAGATTTTCTAGGATCCGGGCTTCATTATCACTATCATCACTTTGAATTTTGATGATGTCGAATTCCCTTTCTTGTTCATGACTGCCTTCTTCTTTCTCCTTTCCTTTGCTTTGGGTGGCTCTTTTAGTCTTCCTCCTCTTGGGAAATTCGACCATGGGCTTCTTGGGCAATTTTCCCTTGCTTCGAAGGGCCCTAGTCACATTTGGAGTTACAACTCTAGGCACCCTTTTCCTTGATGTCCGAGGTTTGGCCATTGTCGGAGAAGAGAGCGTGGTCCCTTGCCTAGGAGAGGCAGCTAGCACATGCTCCATTGGCTCTTTACCCTTGTCACTTTGCTCATCATTCTTGCCACTGTCTTGGATTTCTTCATGGATGCCTTGACTGTCCTTGTGCATTTCTGTTTTAGGGCTATCCTCCTCACTGTGTTGCACCTTTTTATCATGCTGCCCTTCTTCTTCATGAGGCTGCTGTTCATCATCCTATAGCTACCTCTGTTCATCATTATGAGGCTGCTGTTCATCATCCTGTAGCTGCCTTTCATCATGCTGTGGCTGCACATCTTTATCATGCTGCTCATCATCATGTCCTTTTTCATTATACCCTTCCTCCCCTTGCTGTTCTGCCTCATTGTTTTCTTCTCCCCCTTGCTGCCCTGTTTCACTATGATGCTGCTCATCATCACTTTCCTCTTCATCCCCTTGCTGCCCTGTTTCATCATGTTGCTGCTCATCGTCACTTTCCTCTTCTTGCTCATGCTCTTCTTCCTCATCATGCCCTTTTGTTTTTTCTATGGTAAACTTGAGCTTCTTGGGAATAGGTTTGCTAGAAGAAGGCGAAGGATGGTGAGTAGAAGGTGAAGGAGATGTATGAACTGGAGGGACAGTGGAGAAATCCGGATGGGTGATGAAAGTATCTCAAGAGACCTCTCTCTTCTCAAGCTGATGAAGAATGATGACTTTGATGAGGGAGTGATGGAAAAGGCAGGGTGTCTGTTGTGAAGGAGGCTTTTTCCGAATAGTGGAGGCCATTTTCTCAATGCTTCTATGTAGGAAGAAAGGGAGATTTAGCAATTTGGCCCTCGTGAAATGCATGAGCAATCAAATATGATAGGCATAGACTCGGGAGAATCTTCCCTCACAAGTGAAGTATTTCATGATGATCTTCATGAGGGGGGTGTAACTAGTCAATAGATATGAGAAGGGGAAAATGGATGGACATGAATCTCTATGCTCAGGCTTCAGAAAAGGCTTGTATTCTTCTGAATCTAGATGGCTTTGTTTAAATCACTTCTCCCCGACATAAGGGATTTTGGTGGCCTTGGAAATGGACCTTGGAGAGAATTTGAAATCTAGGCCTGCGAGCTGAAAATGCTTCTCTTGAAACCTCAAAGCGCAAAGATGTGTCAAAGGGGAATAGCTCTTCACCTCTTGCACTCTTTGGCAAAAATCTAGACACCCAACCTCATGGAAATTAAACAAGACTGATGGATGGGCATTCACTTCTTCAGTGGAAACATGCTCAAATCTCTTGTGCAGGCTGCTCCTACTGTCTTGCCTGGGAGGCATCTTGTTTGGAATGTTCTTTGCAACACCAAGCTGTCTCAAAAGGCCTTTGGAATGTTTTTCTCAAGCACACACCTTTGTCCTCCTTGTTAGTCACTGTTGGACCAAGGCAAACTGCTTCAAATGCTGTGTGAAATGGTTCTTTAACACCAACTTTCTGCTCCTTACAAATCACTATTTTGTCATCTTTTTATGCCAATCAACAATAGTTATCAAATAAAAAAGCGCACACAGTCAAATGATTACTGTGCTTGGGTAAGGTCACAAGGATCCTTTGTGTTTTGGTATAAGCAAGACAACCTTGTATTTAGACAAAGACAAAACACCCCTCCCAATCAAAAACACTCTTCTTGTATTCACTGTTTCTCATACACAGGTAGACAAAAACACCTTCAAATTGGGTTAAAAGATCTTTCACCATAGTTTGCTTTATGGGACAAAGGAGGCAGCACTAGTTTGTTATTTCATAACACAGAGGAGGCATTTTATAATGGTCAAACTTTGACCTTATAAATCTGTGTTCACCTTAGGACTACTATTTTCCCTTCAGAAACACTGTTTTCACCACTGTTAGGACACCAATGTTTTTTGAAGGCAGTTAGGGTCTTTTTAGATGGTTTTAAACATCCACCCAACAATGTAAAAATGTGTAACAATCATAGCAACAGAAAGCTCTGAGTGTGCTCAGAAACACTGCCCTCTAATCAATCTCTCTCTCTTGGCATTTATAGCAGTAGCACTTTTTAATTTTGGACCAAAATCCTCACCCTTAAACACTGTTTTGACCTCAAGCTCACTGCTTTCCTTTTACAAACATTGTTCTGACCTTAGATTTGCTAATAGGGATTAATTTTGTTTTCACCCCTGCTAGGACACCTTCAACAATTTTAACAACCTCTAACACTGTGTTTTCTGTCTAGTCACTAGCATATGTTTCATTACTCTGTTTTGAAAACAATTTAGGCCCTTTGAAACCAATATAAACACACCACTAGCCTCCCACTGTAACAATCTTTGTCAATACCATAACAACCACCTCGCTTTTATACCAAAACCTTCTCTATTCAATCACTGTTTAGTCTTGCAAAACACGACATCAATCCCCCTTTAGAAAATCGAATGCACCAAGGAGGCAATAAAAATACCTTGAGGATGGTTTGTGGCCTTTGCTTGAAGAGTTGAGCAGCTTCAGAGATGCTTTGGAGGTGTTTTGATCATTCAAACAAGCGCGGCACGTTCAAAAGGGAAAACGCCGCGCAGTAACACAGGTGTCGGGTCGACCTTTGGGCAGTTGTGATTGGCGCCTACAGGCGCACCGTGCAGTAGTGTAACCTCCTTGTATTTTTGCTCCTGAACGTGCCGAGCGCTTTTCCAGGCGCGCCGCGCGGGTTTAAAAGTTTCAAACTCTGCAAATTTTGCTCGAATTTCTCGTTTTCTCCAATGGGCTGTTAAGAGGGCATTTGTGAATGCTTTTGAAAATTGCAAATGGGTTTGCAACGGTCTCCTATTTCCTTTTGAAGGTGAAAAGGCCAATTGGCTTTGAAATGCTTTATGAGGGTTTTGAAGCCTTTTTGCAAGAGGTGTTGGTTGTAAAACGAAAAATGAAGCCCGACTTTATCATTTATAATCTTCAAAATATAACAAACCCAATATTTCGACCAGGACTCTTTAAAGTGCTGTGGATGACTTTTTTGGAGATCCTCATACATGTGACCCCTTTTCAAAGTGAGAAAGCCATTTCGAAGGCCAGCATCTCTCTCAGTGTTTTTCTCATTAAGGCTATACTTTTCTACTGCCTCTTCACTGTTTTCTTATTGAAAAAGAAACCCTGTTGAAAGACACATCAATGATATGTGAGGCTTTCTTTGACATTCTTGCAAGGAGATAAATCACCACTTTGAAACTTATTTTGACAGTCTCTGCTCCTGATGTTTTGAAAATGATCATGCCCACTATGACGCTGACTGAACTGTTAGGTGCTCTTTGAGCCTTTCTTTTGACTGTGGGTGAAGAAACTCATTTGAAACTGTAAGTGAAAAATTCTGTTACAAAAATTCTCCATCATCAAGGCAACTGACTAACCTTAGATTGACAAAGTGATCCAGTCTTCAACTTTTATGGAGATATAGTAGAGGATGGTAAGGTGAAGTTAAAAATGTAAAATTGGAAAACCGTCCCTTTGTTCTTTTGTGAAGAAGGTCTTTACACAATGGTGAGCCTCCTACTTGTCATGAGGGAGGCCTATTTTTGACAAATGGCTGGGTTATTTTCAACCCCTGTTTCAACCAAGTGGAGAAGGTTTATGAATACACTGTTAGTGGTTTTCTTGGTATTTGATGGCAGAAGTCAGTTTGAGACCAAGACTGTTTTACTTCCTTGGCCATTTGCTTAACAATATTTCTTCATTGATAATCACCCCATTAGCTTCACACTGTATTTCAATTCTGTGTTTTAACAGTGAAACTCATGTAAACACCTCTTTGAAGCACCACTGCTTTGCCTCTGCTTTTAACACCATTTTCTATTCAGAAACCTTCAGTTGCTTTCCCACTGCACCTAAAATTTGCCTTTCAGTCATTGAAAACCTTAAAATCAAACTCTATCCCTGGCCCTCTGCTTATAGATGAAGGAGGCCTTTATCACAGTGCCAAACCCTCTGCTTGTAAAATGAAGGAGGTTTTCTCAGTCTTTCAACCCTCTGCTCATGTATGGAGGAGGTTTTCTCAGTGATGCCATTTCATTAGCTTTTAAACAGTGCCATCTTTCCTTTTACTGCCTATTCATGCTTGAGCAAATGAAGATGACAAACTGACAATAAGTCATGATGGGCATTTCTCTGAGACATGTAATTCTGCTTTCCAAATACCTTTGCGCCTCTTTAGACATCACAAGCAATTTGGCTAGTATCTGCAAAGCATTTCTTGTCATTTATAATTCACTAACCTTTGACTGTGATTGCAGGAGCTTAATGAAATAACTCTCTATCCTGTAGCTGCATCCCAGGCTCAAAACCACATGAGAAGCCGCAGTCTTCTCATGTTGAGTTTAATACTGTCTTCTGGAATACTGGTACACTTCTGCTCTTGAAAGATCCATTGAAATACTGTAAAACCACCTAATATCAGTTTGACCTATGGCATATGCATTGCTGAGACTTCAGGGCTTGTTAGTGGCGCGACTTAAGGGTGTAACCAAGCTTTATTTGCAGAATAGGAAGGTCTGTAAGACTGGTTGATATCAGATAGAGGTTCTTTGGCTTTAGGATAGTTTGCCAAGGGAGAAATGCCTAAAGCGCCACTACTTAACTTAGGGGAGACTTCTTGGACAATTTGGATTATTCTCTTTGGAGCTGATGGACAAGCTAGTATGGCTGAGGCTAGATAGGGCTTGACAATGAGGTTTTATCTCGTCATGGGCTGATTGAAAGGGTAGGAGGGCAAAAATATTTATGGGTGTTTTTCCAGCTAGCAAATTTGACAAATTTTTGAGATTAGCTGCTATAAAACTCAGCTAGGAATCTAGTCATCAACAGCAGGTGAAAAATACTGATGACTAACAGGACCTTTCCAAGATCAAGTGCTTTCGGTGTGGTGAGATGGGACATTATGCCACAAAGTGTCCTCTCAAGAAGAGAGACAAAGACGAGAAGCATGATTCGCAGGCTGTATTTGCAAGGATCAATGAGGAGGAGTTCGCCATGATCGCTCACATATCGCCAGGGGAGCGATGGGGTGATCTAGAGCTGTAGCTCAGCAGAGTTGTAGTTGGGTAGGATCCTTGAGGAGTCCACCTCTCGGATCAATACCTTGCTACGAGAGCCCAAAATGAGATGTAGCAGGATGGACAAGTGCCAGTTGGTGCAGAGGAGTGCAAAAGTGACAGTGCAATGGTTAGTGAGCGCGAGAGTCTGAGCAACGCAGAGCAGAATTGACAACAGTGCAAGAAGGCACAATGCAAAAGTCAGTAGCAGCGCAAAAGCCTCAGAGGGACAGTGCAGAGACTAGCAACAGTAAGATCTTCAACACAAAGATGCATCATGCTGAACACTTAGTTCAGTTTTGGATGTTTTTCTGTTGCAGTAAGCAACAGAGTTGCAGTGCAATGCCAATTGGCGACAACATGCAGGGTCAACAACAACACGAATGCAACAATGCAGTGTTGGTGGGCAACAGTGGTACACATCAACAGCACAAAGGGAGATGTTGCAGAATCAGAGCAGTACTCAACAAGGTGTATTGTTAGAGCACATTCCTCGCTAAGAGGGAGTGTTGATTTGGGAAACATCGGATGTGCTCTAAGTCTCAAAATTTGCAGGGAGGCTTAGACACATGTATTCCAAAGAACCCATAAATCGGTTTTGAAAATTCCACTCAGAGTGTGTTTTATTAAAATAGCTAATTATTTTTAATAAAACAGAGTATGAATCTTTTAGAGAAGACAAAGATCAAGTCAAAAGTTAATCTTAGTCGATTAATGATTTAATCTCGTCCGTTGAAGTCTCAAAGAGAAGATTATAAGGACTTGAAGGGTCATTTGGAAAACTCACGGAGAGGATCAAGAGATCGAAATTCTTTAGTGAGCAATGCTTAGGGAGAAAATCGGTCAAGAGATGTTTGTAGAGATGGGTAGTAATTCCGGTTGGAAGAATTCTTGATCCGGAGAGTGCATAACAGAGGAGGCAACAGACACAGAGAGCAGCGCAAAGGCAGTGATGCAGAAGCTACGCAGGCTCTGCGTAGGGCTGAGAGGGAGTTCGTTTTTCTGTTGAGGAGACAACAAAGGGTCAGTGCCAGTTCTCGGAGGCCAGAAGATTCAGTTTCTAGCCAGTAGAGAGATCCAACGCAAAGACAGAGAGCAACTTCAGTTGTGACGCAGAGACTGCGTGGGTGACGCAGTCACTGTGCAAAGTAGCTTGTTTTGGGTGCATATCAGTGCCAGATTCCCGTGGCAAAGTGAGATTTGTCTCACGAGATTTTGCTTGTCAGATTTCTTTGTATGATTTGTTAGGTTCAACAATCATAGATTTTTACTCAGAATATACTGCATAATATATAAACCCCTAGTTGCTGCACTGGTTTTCCTGCATTGGGTTTTTCCGGGGACAATGGTCCAAAAACAACTATGCCAAATGTGTATATGATTTACTCTTGCTCAGATTTTGTTTCCGCACTTGTATTTTTCTGCAGGTAATTTGTGAAGGTTGTAGTGTATGAGATTTCGCTATTTACAATAGAAAATCGTAAATAATTTGTTTAAAAGAATTAACAAATAGGAGATTTCTCATCAGTTGCTGTAGTAGGATTTCGGGTAATACGAATTTTCACATGGGTTACAAGTTAGTGTTTTTCATTGTTTCATGCTCAAATAAGTTCATTGTGGAAATTTTTTATTTCATTGTGCTATTATAAAGAGGATTATTGGCAGGGATAAGAGCTCTAACTAAATTGTTTGTTTTGAGTTGCCTAAAGTTTCAAGTCTTGCACATAAGATCACTCTCTAAAAGCACTTATCACTTAAGAATTAACCTAAGGATCTAAGATATTGGATCATTAAACATCTAAGTGAAGCTTGGCATTATGCAC